>APFE030770314.1:10489-81033 GCA_000404065.3 Pinus taeda | reverse complement strand
GGCTGGTGATGCCATTTGGTTTGAGCAATGCTCCCAGCACGTTCATGCGTCTGATGAATGAAGTGCTGAAGGAATTTAACGGTAAGTTTGTAATAGTTTACTTGGATGATATTCTAATTTTTAGTAAGACTAAGGAGGAACATTTCAGACATTTGCAGAGTGTGTTGAGGAAATTACAGCAGAACAAGCTGTTAATTAACTTGAATAAGTGTACCTTTTTTCAGCGAGAACTAGTGTATCTGGGCTTTGTCATTGCAGAAAATGAACTAAAAATGGACCCAGAAAAGGTGACAGCTATAGTTAGCTGGCCTTCTCCGAAAAGTCTATTTGAGGTTCGAAGTTTCCATGGACTAGCCAGTTTTTACAGGAAGTTTATCATAAATTTCAGCAAGATTTGCGCACCAATGTTGGATACGATCAAGAAAATAAATCATCCATTTCACTGGACTGAAGCAGCAGAACACAGTTTTCAGATCTTGAAAAAGAAGATTACTGAAAGACCAGTGTTAAGACTGCCTGATTTCAACAAACTTTTTCAAGTTCGTTGCGACGCCAGTGGTACAGCCATTGGGGCAGTCCTTAGTCAAGAGGATAGACCAGTTGCTTATTTCAGCGAAAAGCTAAATGAGAGCAGGCAGAAATACTCAACCTACGACAAAGAGTTTTATGCCATTGTGCAGGCTTTGAAACATTGGCGACATTATTTGTTGGGTAACGAATTTGTTTTATTTTCTGATAATTCTGCGTTACAGTACATTATGCAGCAGCACAAATTGAACCATAAGCATGCAGCTTGGGTTGAGTACTTGCAAAGTTTCACATTTGTACTAAAACACATTAGTGGGCAATCAAATAAGGTAGCAGATGCACTTAGTAGGAGAACATTGCTTTTACAGGAAAGCATGATGCAGATTTTGGGATTTGAACAACGATTTTTGTGCTGGGTTTGCCGAAGACACAACGAGGCTTTGATTCAGTAATGGTTGTGGTAGACTGATTTTCAAAGATGGCGCACTTTGTACCATGCAGGAAAACCAGCGATGCTACTTACATAGCACACCTTTTCTTTACAGAGATTGTGCGGTTGCATGGACTTCCAAGATCCATTATCTCTGACAGAGATGTAAAGTTCACTGGTCATTTTTGGAGAACTCTGTGGAAAAAGTTAAATACTCAGTTGCAGTTCAGCTCCGCTTATCATCCACAGATGGATGGACAGATGGAGGTAGTGAACCGAAGTCTGGGAAACTTACTTAGAAGTCTAACAGGTGAAAATTCCCGGACTTGGGACCGTGTACTTGCGCAGGCGGAATTCGCATACAACGATTCCCCTAACCGCAGCACAGGATACAGTCCGTTCCAGATTCTCTACGGCATGCATCCGCGAGGAGTACATGAGTTACGAGACTTGGGGAAACTTGAGAAACGGAGTGCTGATGGGGAAGATTGCGCCCAAGCTATGAGCAAATTGCATGAATAGGTTAAACTGAAATTACAGGACAGCAGTCAGAGGTACAAACAGCGAGCTGATACAAAACATCGGGAAGTTTAGTTCAATGTAGGGGACAAAGTCCTTGCGTACTTACGTAAGGAACAGTTTCCAAAACGAGAGTACAGCAAGCTGAAATTCAAGAAAATTGGGCCCTGCAAGATCATTCGCAAATTTTCTGCGAACGCCTATGAGTTACAGTTGCCACCAGGGATTGGTATTTCCCCTATTTTTAACGTGGCAGATCTGTTTCCTTATGTCACAGGTTCAGCAGATAGTACAGCAGCAGAGCCACCGTGGGACACCAAATGTGAAGGAGATTCATGGACGAGACAGATGCCGATGGCACCACCCGTTGAGATCGAGGGAATTCTGGACACACAGGTAGCTAAGCGCACACGCAGGAAGGAATATTTGTGGTATTTAGTAAAGTGGAAGAACCATCCAATAGAGGACAGTTCATGGCTTAACGCGACGCAAATACAGAAAGCAGGCTATTCTGTCGACAACCTCATGGAATGGAGCCATGACTTTTTGCCACCCCGGGAGCCTGATGCAGGAGCATCCAGCTCTGAGGAGACAGAAGGAGGTTGACACTCTCAGGGAGAGACCAGAACACACAGTCACTTATGCATAGCTGGACAGGTGTCAAAAAACTTGTCGGTTATTTTATTTTATTTACTTGGTTTATTTTTTTAGAAGGTTGATAGGATTCGGTCAATTAAAATTATGCACTGATTCTTTTTTTTTAGGAATTAGGAACAGAAGAATAAATGATAGTTAGTTAAGCTTCTTTAAAAACATTTCATTAGTTATGGACAGTTAGATAAACAGTTGCCCAATCTGTTGGGGCAGTTCTACTGGGAAAAGAACAGTTATGTTTCTGGAGTTTAAAAGGCAGAAAGATAATGATTGTAAACGATCCCTCTCAGACGAGAAAAAAAAGAAGATACAGTCATTTCTAAATAGACATTCTTATTTTTATTTGTTTTTTAATCATCACTGTAATAATCGATTTCATGCATCATAATATAGTTTCCTGTACGACCAAATTACATTGAAATACAAGACAGATAAAGTCTACAAGTGGAGCAGACGTGGCAGTCATAATAATTTCCGACGGAGAACATAAAAGGTTGCGCACACCGGCCAACACACAGACAAATTCATAAGAGTAGCGGACGCTGACAGTTAAATCATCTCCAGACACAGAGAACAAAAGACTGTGCATACGGGCAGAAAACCACAGGTAACTCGTAGAACCCTCCAATTACTTAAGAGCAGAGTAAAGTGCCATAACAAAACAAGCATGTTATTGTATCATTTCCTAAGACTGTGTAAATAATTATATACTGTTCAGAGCATTCCACAACCAGCACATTATTAAAACCCCGAACTTAAAAACAAAACCCAAAACCCCGAAATTGATTACGAACAGGCTAATGATACGAATAGACCGAGATTGAAGAACTGCCACAGCAGTAAAAAGAATCCGAGTAGAAACAACGCAAACAAGTGTTCCATTAATCAAATAATAAGGCACAGGATGAGGGTTTCGAAATAACGAATACCCATCTCACCAAACAACTGAACAAAGATATACCAGGCGAGGGTTTAATATAACCAGAGACCCAAGTCACAAGACGAGAGGTCCAACAGTCGAGTCATTTACATTACAGGACGGAAACCCCAAGATAAAGGACCAGCGTACAGGAGAAGAGAACTACTCCACCAAAGAAAGGAACCCAACAAAATTTCATTGCTCAAGCGACAACCAGGACCAAAAGAAGTTTACAAAAACACTAAAGACATGCAAATGTGGAAGGACGCTGTAGGTTTTAACCCCGTACAGAAATTACCTGCATACGAATTCTAAATCACAGGAAAAATAAAAATGCGAGAGCATAACACATGAAACACATATACACAGAGATTTCCCACTGGATCTCAAGACCGAGACTACCAGCTTAATTTTTCATTATATTCCTTTCAATGTTACAATACATATTTATACATGCCGAAGCATCCAATACCATGGAACGAAAACCATCGCATCCAAAACCGTGGACCGAAAACCATAGGTAGGTTCGCCCAACCTAATATAGGGTTCAAAAAAAAATTTTCTCCGGGCGCTGCCCCGAACCCCGTAGAGGGGGGCTACCTGCCCCCCTCAAACCCCCCGGACAGGGGGGGCTGCCGCCCCCCTGTGACCCCCCCGCTGCGCAATCGGCGCGGTGAAGGGGGGGCTCCGCCCCCCATCTAACCCCCCGGTTCACTACGTAGGTTAGTCGTGGAAAGAATATAACACAACCCAACAATCTCCCACTTGTTGTTTTCTTTCCACAGGGGGCCACAGGAGAGCTTAGTCATTTTTCCAGCCTGAAACACCCATTGTTTCTCTACACCAAGAGAACTTCTCAAAGCTCATAGATTTTGTCAATGCATCTGCAGTATTCTTCACAGTGTCCACCTTTACCAGCAACACCTTTTTGTCTTCTATCATATCCCTCACAAAGTGATACTGAACATCAATGTGCTTTGTCTTTGAATGATAAGCAGGGTTCTTTGCCACGAAAATTGCACTTTGGCTGTCACAGTCTATCCTTATAGCTCCCTGTACTAACCCCATACTTGAACACAATCTCTGCAACCAAACTGCTTCCTTGCTTGCATGAGTGGCTGCCATGTATTCTGCCTCTGTAGTTGATAGTGCCACTACAGATTGTTTCTTACTCATCCAACTGACTGCACCTCCAAATAGGTTAAACACATACCCACTTGTAGATCTTCTCTGATCCAAATCTCCAGCCCAGTCTGCATCAACAAAGCCACGGATATCCAACACACTGTCCAATCTTGGTCTTCCTTGGTAGCACAAACCATAATCACTAGTGCCACGCAAATACCTGAAAACCCGCTTGCTTCACTGCTGTCCAGTGCTCCTTCCCTGGTTTTGACATAAACCTGCTCAATACTCCCACTGCATGTGCAATGTCTGGTCTAGTACAGACCATGGCATACATCAAGCTACCGACTGCCCTTGCATATGGAACACGGGACATGTCCTCTTCCTCTTCTTGTGTCTTGGGACACTGTTCAGCAGATAACCTCACACCTACAGGAATAGGAACCTTCACCGGTTACTATCCTGCATATTAAACCTCTGCAGTATTGTCTCAACATACTTCCTCTGGTTTAACCAGAGCTTCCTCTTTGCCCAATCTCTTTTAATTTCCATGCCCAAAATATAGTTTGCAGCACCGAGATCTTTCATGTCGAATTTGGAGGACAATTGGGTCTTCAAATCCTGGATAATTTCTTTTGTCATTTCCAACCAGCAACATATCATCCACATACAAGACCAGATAAATAACACGGTCACCAATTAATTTAAAATACACACAGTGATCAGCTTTGCTTCTGGTGAAGCCAAGTCCCCGTACAAATGTATTCCAAATTTCTGATTTACCACATCCTTGGTGACTGTTTTTAACCCATACAGAGACTTCTTTAACTTGCATACTAGTTCTTTCTTACCCTTCACGCAAAGCCTTCAGGTTGCTTCATGTCAATTTCCTCTTCCAAATCCCCGTGAAGAAATGTTGTCTTCACATCCATCTGTTCTACCTCAAAATCAAAAGCAGTAGTAACAGATAAAAGTAATCTAATAGAAGTTACCTTGGCAACAGGAGAAAAAATATCACCAAAATCAATTCCCGGCACCTGGGAATAACCTTTTGCTACCAACCGAGCTTTGTATTTTTCCACCTTCCCTTCTGCATTTGTCTTCTTCTTGAACACCCATTTGCTGCCAATGGGTTTCCTTCCAGCCGGCAACTCCACCAGATCCCAAGCCTCATTTTTGTGCAAAGATGCCATTTCATCAACCATGGCCTCTTTCCAGAGTTTTCCATCCTCTGAATCCACTGCTTCCTTCACAGTTTTGGGATCATCATCAGTAACAGACAAAGTAAAGTTTGAACAAAAAGCAGATGGACTATACCTTTCTGGCTGCCTTCTTTCTCGAGCTGATCTTCTCACAACTGGAGTTTGTGGCTCTTCATCTTCTGATTCCTCCTCTGCTACAGAGTCTAATTCTTCCTCCTTTAGTTCAAACTCTATCTTCACAGGTTCCTTTGGTTGGACTTCATGTTTAATAACATCTTTCACCTCGACTGTACACAACATCTCGACTGTACACAACCTTCCTTGTTACTGGGTTCCAAAGCTTATATCCCTTTAAACCATCCTTATACCCAATAAAGATGCACTTTTCAGATTTACTATCCAACTTGGTTTGTTTCTCCTTTGGAACATGTACATATGCATCACATCCAAATACCCTCAGATGTGAAAGAGAGGGTTTCTTACCAGTCCATACTTCCTGTGGAGTCTTATCCTCCAACGCTGATGAAGGTGACCTGTTGACCAAGAGTAACATGCAGTATCCCCCGCCTCTGCCCAGAATTCTTGTCCTAACCTGGCACCACTAAGCATGCTTCTTTCCCTTTCCATCAACGTTTTGTTCATTCTTTCTGCGACTCCATTTGCTGAGGTGTATATGGAGTAGTCTTCTGCCGTGCTATACCACACTTCTTACAGAATTCTTCAAATTCCTTGCTGCAGAATTCTCCACCATTATCTGTCCTCAGCACCTTTATCTTCTTCTCTGTCTGATTTTTCACCAGAGCCTTAAATTCTTTAAACCTGTCAAAGACTTCAGATTTCTTCTTAAGGAAATATATCCATGTATTCCTTGAGAAGTCATCTATAAATGATACATAGTACACAGACTTACCCAGTGATGGAACTTTCACCGGTCCAAACACATCACTGTGCACAAGCTCTAATATTTGTTTCGTCCTCTTACCACCAGAGGGGAAACTCACCCGATTCTGCTTCCCATATACAGAATTTTCACAGAAATTAAAATCCAGAGAGCTATTACTCATACCTTCTACCATACCTTTACCATGAAGTATTCAAAGACCCTTCTCTCCAATATGTCCAAGCCTTTGATGCCACAACATGGTCTTCTCTCCAGATCCCACTAGATTTTCTGCTCCATTTTCAGGAACCATAGAACTATTGCACCCGTCAATAACAGTGCTACCTTGCAGCTTGTACAGAGTTCCAAATCCGAACTCCCTGCATCATTACCAGTGCTCCTCGAACCATCTTGCAGGTATCCTTCTCGAACACTGTCTTTACACCTGCATCATCCAACTTGCTTACAGAAATCAGATTTCTGGCCAACGCGGGAATATGCAGAACACCCGGGAGGGTTCTAACCCTTCCACCTTGCAACTTCAACTTTACTTTTCCGCGACCAATGATTCTAGCCTTCCTATCATCTCCTAAGAAGACATCGCCACCATCGTATTTCTCATACTCGCAGAACCACTTCTATGGGGAGTGAAGTGAAAGGATGCACCTGAGTCAATTAACCATGCCTCATGATCTACATGTGTACTTGAAGAAGCGAAGTAAACATCCCCACCTTCATCTGAGGTGGTTTTCGCCAATGCAGAAGGAGCATCGTCAGATCCCTTTCCTTTATCAGGAGATTTAGATTTACAATCCCTTCTGAAGTGCCCTTCCTTTCCACATTTCTAGCACACCACCTTTACAGGTTTTCCTGGAGATTTAGATCTCCCTCTAGATTTAGATCTCCCACTCGATGACTTACTCTTGTTTCTATTCTGGGACCGTCCTCGTACAGACAAGGCATCACCATTCTGGCTCTCCATATTTTTCCGTCTCATCTCCTCCGTCAGCAAGGCTGAGACTATTTCATCAAACTGCAAAGCAGTTGCATTGCTACCTATTGCAATAACCAGACTATCCACGAGTCTGGTAGAGAACACAACAAACTGATGCACTTATCTTCATCTGAAATTTTAATATCAACAGATAATAACTGACTTACCACAGTATTAAACGTATTCAGATGCTCTGTCACCGAGTCTCCATCTTTCATCCTCAGGTTATACATCTTTTTCCGCAGGAATAGTTTATTCACCAGAGACTTAGATTGGTACAAAGTCCCTAACTTGTCCCAGAGAGCCTTCGTCGTAGCTTCCCCTGATACATTCAATAATACTGAATCTGAGACACACAATCGTATTGTGCTCTTTGCCTTCCGATCCAACTTCTTCCATTCTTCATCGGTCACTCTCGTTGGTTTTAGTACCCGGATCTACCACGATCCACTGATCTTTATCCACCAACAGATCCTCCATCTTGAGTTTCCACAACTCAAAACTCTGACCATTGAACTTCTCAATCTCTATCTTTCCGTTTCTCGCCATCTTCTTTCACCACCAGAATCGATCTCGCAGATCTCCCACTGAACAGGTCTACCACAGGCCCGAGCGAAACCCCTTAGCAACAAAGGCGTCCCCTTGAAGCCAAAACAACTCTGATACCAAATGTAGGTTTTTAACCCCGTACAGAAATTACCTGCATACGAATTCTAAATCACAGGAAAAATAAAAATGCGAGAGCATAACACATAAAACACATATACACAGAGATTTCCCACTGGATCTCAAAACCGAGGCTACCAGCTTGATTTTTCATTATATTCCTTTCAATGTTACAATACATATTTATACATGCCGAAGCATCCAATACCATGGACCGAAAACCATCGCGTCCAAAACCATGGACCGAAAAAAACCATAGGTAGGTTCGCCCAACCTAATATAGGGTCCAAAAAAAATTTTCTCGGGGCGCTGCCCCGAACCCCATAGAGGGGGGCTACCCGCCCCCCTCAAACCCCCCGGTTCATTATGTAGGTTAGTCGTGGAAAGAATATAACACAACCCAACAATTTCTTCTTCTTCCAGATCTTCTACTTCATTTGAGACAACCATCAATAAGAGTTATCTATTTTCATCATACTCTTCCTTGTTAGAGACATCATTGTCTTGCTTGGATAATACATTCTCCTTTCTTGAGCCCCCCTTTTGAACGCCCTTTTCTTAGGTTCTTCTTCATCATCACTTTCATACTTAAGGGGACAATTGGCAACATTATGTCCTATTTTACGATATATAAAACAAATGAGAGGTAACTCACCTTTAAGCTTGGATCCTTTCTTCAACATCATGATGAGATGTGTCATTTCAGAATTAGAATAATCGTTGGTGCAATCACTGCTCTTGTCTTTACTTGACGAATTTCATGCTTTCATTGTAGTTTCCTTATGGATTGGATTTCTTGACCTCATTTCATATGCTATGAGAATTCCAGAAGCTCATATATTGATAAAGTGTCCAAATATTTTAGTTCTTCTATGGCATAAACTTTAGCATCAAATTGATCTGGAAGAGATCTCAAAACCTTTTGAACAATCATCTGTTCTTTGACATCTTCACCAAACCCTTTGAAAGAGTTAATTAATTCATCTAATTGTAGGAAGTAAGAAATATATATTCTTCATCATTCATTTTGAGACTTTCAAACTATATTCAGAATGTTTGAATCTTTTCTTTCTTTACCTTCTCATCACCTTCGTAGATACTGATAAGCTTTTCCCGCAATTCTTTAGCTGATTCAAAACTCATAACTTTTAAAATTTGACAAGCTACTTGCTATAGAGTTCAAATCCTCAGCAATACATATGCCTTCCTCCCATCCTTATTTGTTGGCAGAGGAGATGGGATCTTATATCCATTTGTAACTGATTTACAAATTTCAACAACAAGATACATCAAATAGTACTTCATTGTAATATTACAAAATCAAAAATGTGTTCCATCAAAGTGTGTGGCATTAAGTGATTCTTTACTGGCCATTGAGATTGGATAATCCTTCTTCTATATGTTATGATATTTTGAAGAAGCTTGTAACTACCCCTCCCACATTTTCCCGACTTTTACAAGCTTTGAAGGGTAAACATGAGTTGAATGTCACTATGATACGGCCCAACCTCCAAGTTCCAGTTATGGAAGTGAGGCCTACAAACCAGAACACACACTGGAAGCCCTTAGAGACTATAGACCACTCAGGAGCCTGATAGCCACCCCAGGTGGTCAATCCCTAAGCTGGAACTCATTTTCTCTAACTTAACCTCCCGACTTCACTCTTAACACATTGTGCATGTAGTTATGAGGCTCCAACCACACCCATAAGTATGCCTACATGTGGGTATGACCCATAATCCCGATTTTTGTGCATGCAGTGGCGAGATCTATGCCACTTTTTTAGGCTAGCTTTCAGACCACTGCCCAAAACATCTTGTGACTTTTGGAAATCATAATTAAGATGGTAATAATGCCAATCATTCAAAACTTGAGCAAGATCTTGACCTAGACATACCTAATACATGATAGACATTTCGTCAAACATATGATAAACATAGAAGCTACATGTCATGAATGCACATATAATCATAAAATTCTAAAATACATCAGAGAATTATCTAGAAGGTTCAATTCCCTCTCAAGGTAGCTACAAAAACACTTGTTAGCTCATGAATGCATAAATCATTCAATCACTTGTCAAATCATGAACAAGATCCATAGTAAGAGCACATAATCTAACCAAGCATATAACCAACATATAGCCAGAATAGAATCCATGATAAATCAGCCATAATATCAACATGATAACTAGCACAAGTTCTCATCAATCATAATAAAAAATAACTTATATTAACATATGCAAAAGGAAACCAAGTCAAGGACTTCCATGTACCACCCGATCATAGATTGGGATGAACCAAACCTCTCTTTTATCATTGACGTCTCCTTTTTCTTTCATATTCCTTCATTTTCCCTCTAATTTCCCTTGCATACAAATTTGTGTCTCTTCACCTTCCTTTTCTCCTATTTCTTTTTTTTTTTCATAATTAAATGTCATTTATTGCCTCTTTTCCTTTGCCAATTTCCATAGCCATTAATAAACCACAAATGATGCCAAATATAATGTTTTCCCACCATTCAACTTGGAATACATGTCCCATGACCTTGGTTTTATTTTTACTTACATGGAAAATCAACCAGGGTTTATTACAATGTTGGATCTAATCCCAATTATTATAAATACTGAGAAGGGGCATAAGTCAATGTTTCATCCAATTGTTAATTTTTCTAGTTTAAAATATTTTACAAATACGAAGCACAAACCATGCCAGGACACAAGAATTAAAAATAAAAAATCACTTGTATAATTTGAGCTCATATTACAACGATGAGGATACCAATCCTCCTTTATATATTTAGGCTCCAACCTATCAAAGAAGGACACCAATACTTTTGTACAAACTAAGGTACCAACCTAGTAATAGAATGGGCACACCAATCCTCTTGAGCAAACCCAGGCACCAAATTGGAAAAATAATGAGGACACCAATCCCCTTTAGGAACAAACCTGATAAACTGCTTCCAAGGTAGTCTCAAAAACTAAAACTTTTTCCAAGATAAACTCCAAAAGTTGGCCAAAACAAAACTTCTTCATAGTTGCTCCAAAAATGTTCTGAGATAGGATTCAAATCAAGTTTCTCATCAGAATTCAAATCATGCTTCTAATCAGGTGTCAAATCATCTTTAAATTAGACTTCTAATCAAGCTTTAGGTCATATTCTAATAAGGATTCAGGTCAATGTCTAATCAGGTTTGAACAACTTCAAATTAATCCCAAAATAGGCTAAGACTTGTTGCAACAGGGAAAAAATATAGTTTCCACAATGTTGAATAAGAGGCAACTAGGTTGTTTGTGAATGATTGCATTGCTGAAATAGGGTCCAAACTATGGCCCATTCTGGGGATGAAATAAGGGTTTAAATGTGGTTGGTTGTTGGACCAAAACATGGTTGAACTAAGGTTGGTTGTAGCTTGTAACAAGGCTGAAATTTTCCTAGATTAGGATGAAAAATACATTTCAATAGGGCCATGTTTCTTCCATTGGTGCTCCAAAAATATCCTTCAACAATTAATCAAGACAAAGCTCTTAGAAATCCCTAACCAGAACAATAATTTATTTTAGATATTAATCATTTGCTTAACTCCTTGGTTCATGAGATATGAAACTCCCTCCACTACTTCTTAAACAAGTATGAATTCCTCTGCTTGCTTGAAGGAATTCCTTCACTGAAATGAGAGAGGGGATGACCTATTTATAGGCCTAGTTAACCTTAAAATAGGACTGACTTGACTTAAGTGGGGCCGAATTGACTTTTGGGAGGGCCAACTTCACTAGGGCCAAAAATTCCACTTTATAACTTAAAAAATTTATATCTCCTTAACTTAAAGGATTTATAGGGTGAGCCGCACCTTGTTTAAAAGGTCTTAGGATGTTATTTAAGACTCTATTATCATATTCTACATCTGGATAAACTTTGGCATCAATAACATCCATTTTCTCAACATTAATCAAGCTCAAAACTATAGATCCAAAGTCAGACTCCCAATGGGATTACATTAGTGTTAAAAAATTGAAAAATTTCTAAGTGAAACCCCTCAAGAAGCTCTATAAGAAGGCTTCAACGTTATGTGCCTAATCAAATTGAGTAATAGAGGTCTATCAATGCTCTACTGTAGAGTGACTGGAGCATTAGAGTTTCCTTCAATGCTCTAGTTATAACTGTGAGTGAGCACCACAAGGGAACAACTCATATTTGAAGGTTTTTAGCACTAGGGTTTTGGATCTAAGTTAATTATTAGACTTAGGACTAATTTATATTATAGATAAAAAAAAAAAATATCCACAAAAAAAGGAAAAGAAAAAGGCTACAAAAATAATCTCACTAGGGTTTCCCCAACATATTCGCAAATTTTGTTATCAACAAATTTCGCCTACAGTAATATGTTGCTTTGAGACCAACTGACTTTCACAAAAGGAGGGTGTGTGTATAGTGTTAGCCTCCTGCTGTAGCAGGTTACTCATATTTCATGATTGACATTTTTTCAGGCCAAATATGTCATACTTTGCATGCTGCAATGCTCCATATTTTCTCACAGACACCAAAGAAAGAGGCCATGAAAGAGTGCTAGTCAAAGTTCAACTTCTGCATTCCAATTTTGAAGAATTATTCCATTTTTGTAGACTTTTCATGCTAAAGGGAGGTCCAAATAGCTTAATCTTGGTCTCCCTAGGTTTCAATTTCCTGTTTTAGAATACAGAGAATGAATATCTGTCCAAACAGCTTAATCTTGGTAGATTTTTAGACAGGTAGAGAAGCAAAGGAGCCCAACCATTTAATCTGGGCCCTTGGAAGAAATAAGGGTAGTCTGTAGATAGGAGGACAGAAAAAGAAAAAGTTGAAAAAGCTGGGTTTGCAAGTCTAAGTACACCCAAACCAAAAACAAGAAAAAATGTTAGGTAAGTAGGCTGGGTAGGTAGTTTTGTTGTTGCAGAATCATTGATTATGATCCATTTTGTGTTTTCAAATGTTACATCCATTCAATCAATAGGGCAAGGCATTTCCCAATTGAAGGACTTCAAGCGAGGCATGTCTAACTTCCCTTTCTCCCTCTCCCCTAAATCATTTACTAACTCCCCCTAAAGAGGTCAAGATCTGCTTGATAACTCTCCTTTTCATCATTTTCATAACAATTCACCCTGGTAAAGATCTGCTTTACTCAAGCAATATTCATACTCCCTTTACGGATCATCGCTTCCTTTAAAAAGCCTAAGATTCACATACTTAGCGCTTTCTTATCACTGGTCATATTAATCACTAACCTTACTATATAGCTCCCTATCTATCTCCTCATCCCCTATTTTTAACTATGTTAATAACTCCCTTATATATTTATCCCCTCCCTTTGGTTGAAAAATAACCATAAGTACACTTGGGGATTGCTAAGTTTGTCTGAAACATAGCAAGAACCCTCATCTTCCCCCTTTAAAACCCTCTTCCAATACAGTGGACTCCTTCCAAAGCATGTAATCCTTTCTTTTAAGGTTATCGGACCCCTTCCGAGGCCGCAAATAATCTTCAAAACCATATTTTCCCCTCCGTCGATCACAAACAACTCTTGCCGATTGCCTTAACATTCTTCCGATCCCTTTTGACCCCCTTCGACGCGATTATCGCAATTGGAGGTCGCAAGGGTATTATGGCTCCCTGTTGTTTCTTCCCGATGGACGTTCCGCCGATGACATTTCACAATCGGCGTATCGCCACTACCATATGCTACATACATATGCCCCTTCCCCGTTAGCCGATGCGATATCGCTAGTCGGCGATCGGCGATTGCAAGGGTCATGTGCCCGAAATGCATGCCACTTCCTTTGTCCCGATGCGACATTGCCACTACATCAAGAGAGCATATCACTTCGCAAACACCCCTTCACCGCATGCCTCCATTTATCCACACATTTTTTTTAAAATACGATTTATCATTAAAAACTCGCTTCACCATCCAAAAACCTCGCCACGTCATCCTGCCACGTCACCCGCTGACGTCATACACCGTACCAGAAGCTACTGCCGACGTCATGCTGACGTCACCCGCCAAAGAAAGGAGCGCAAGCGCGAAAAAGCATCTAAGGAGGCCCAGATTCAAATTTTGAGGCAGTTTTCGATGCGCAATTAGCGCCTAGTGATAATCACGCATCGCTACGGGAAATAGGCCATATTGGAGAATCTTTAGGGAATCTTTGGATTCCTCAGCCAATTTTGCACCGAAACAGGCAGAAAAAGCCTGATTTTGCTAATTTAAACGTATATGAAGACAGAGAGAGACCAGGTTCAGAGGTTAAAGAGTATCAGAGCAGATGGAAAGATAAAAACCATCTCAAAGAGTATCAGTGTTGCGGCGAAGTGTATCAGTGAAGATCTTCTCAGGGCTCGAGGTGAATAGAACATTAAAAGATATCCTCAAAAGTCAAGAAGCAGTTAATGAACCACTCAGCGCTCATCATCACAATGGCTGCACATTAAAACTCACATGAGATCAATGGACCAGAACTAAAAACACAGTTATGACAGAAGCACTGCACCAGGCCGTCAAAGACACCATATTAACTCATTTTGATCCAGCTACCTCTGGCGCAGCTCAAGGGATGTTTACTTGCATTTAATTCCATCACAGATTTAGGTTTAAAACACTTTTCCCCGCAGACCTGTTAAGGTCGGTTGTAATAAAAACTCCAGGATATTTTACCTATAAAGAGGTCCCAAAACAATGTAACAAGGGGGGGTTGGTTGGTATTTGTTGGTTGATGTTTTGCTTGAGCCAAGACTCGCACTGTGTACCTGATGATTTCTATAATCAAAGATTGTTGAAAGCTTGGAGAATGAATTGTTGATGCATTGCTAAAGGTTTTGAAGAGTGAACGATGGAATTCTTGTGCTGTTATATGAAACAATAAGTTTTTCTCATCTCTGTAATTTTCAATTTCACATATGCTCAAGTCACAGAACAAAAGTCTGGTTTAGAATTTTCTTTGATGCACTCTACGCTTAGTTTCTGTGCCTTTTTAATGTTTTCCTCGTGATTTAGTCATGAATATGAATTCC
Organism: Pinus taeda; assembly: GCA_000404065.3. Lineage (NCBI taxonomy): Eukaryota > Viridiplantae > Streptophyta > Pinopsida > Pinales > Pinaceae > Pinus > Pinus taeda. Next base: position 66,070 of record APFE030770314.1, on the reverse strand, counting down.
TCATGGCTCATATTTACTCTAATTCACTCATAAGTGAATGTTATTTAAGAATTCTTAGCTGCTCTTAAGTATGGTTATTTCATGTTCCCTCTGCTAAAATGATTGAGAGATTCTTTGTTGCCTCTCATTCCTTAGCCCTCAAACCATCCCCATTCAGCCTGTATATTGTTTCATGAACAACTACCTTGCTCCTCCTTTCTCTTGTGACCAAGAAAACACACCATCAGTTGCACTCCATGACTCCACGGCCAATGGTTTGAAATTTATCTTACTATGCCTTGCCTCTTTTCTTGAAGACATCTCCCCTTCACCCAAGCCTTCCTTCCACCAAAAAAAAAAACCCACTGAACCCAATAGCTAGGCTAAAATCATCATCAACAAAGCTAAATCATTAAGAGAGAGCCCTCTCTGGTTGCAGGTGGGCTAGAACCTGCAATCCAAAGATTGGTTTGTGGTTACCTCGGCCGTATCCCTTCAGGAGCTTAGGGACAACCTGAGTGATAACATATAGAACGTGATACAACACAAATAATATATTCCAAAGCACATAAGTAAAAATTCATAAGGAAGGCAAAAGAAGTTATTGTTTATATCACGACATATTTTCTCTATTTGGTGATGCTAGCTTGAGGGGATATCTCCCAAAGATCTCAACTCCTTCTCCCCTTCTTGGGTATTTCACACAAATAAGAAAAAACCTCTATTTTCCCTACAAAACAAGATTAGCACAAGGATGCATATAATATCAAATAAAAACATGTACATAACAAGAGAAGACATGAAATGAAATGGGGAAGTATGTATTACTTTACATTATAATAGTTGGAGGTACATTGTTGAAGCCTTCTATAACTTCTTCCTTAGCCACCTCCTCACCTACACTTACTAATATCTTGATATGATTATGTAGGCTTATTTCATAAGTATTTTGACATCATTTCAGTGTATAGCACTTTTTCCTCCTTTTGTGACATGTAGAGATCATATTTATATAGATTTTTCCGAGGAGTGGTCACATTGAACCTAGACACATTCTTGACCATGTATAGGGTTTTGATTAAACATGAAAAAATCAAACTTATCCATGCAATAGTTGTGCTATGTAGTTATGATCCAATGGTAGATGGCCATTTTTATTCTCTATTGCTTCACTTACACTAACATAGGGTGTTCTTCAGCCTAGTTTGCTAAGCTAGAATAGTAAGAAACCGTTGAAGTCTCCAATTTCACTTTTTTGTAGCCTTCCACTAATCACATTTTCACACCTTTACTTGGAAAATGTTGTTCCCTTCTATTGGACCCTATGGGTGGCTTTATGATCTATAACAGGAAGATGGAGAAAGAAGTTGACTAACAAAAACAAGTTGAGACAAAGGAAGCAGTAAGAAGAGGAGATCTAGTCAAATTATATGATCCTAGTAGTATACAAATTTCATCTTGACATCCCAACCTAGGCTGATGATCCACTTACTACTATTCAATAGTTGGCATACCAATTGGTATATCATAATGTGCAGATAAATGAATAAGTCGCCCAGATGCAACAGTAAGCTAGAGAACAAGGAAACCATGAATTGTCAATTGTCATCCAATACGAATACAAAGTATTCATGAAGGCCAAATAAAATTTGGAAACAAACCTTGGATAGGGTAGCCACACTTTGCAACATTATTAATAGTTGGCTGACCTATCTATCAAACAAATGAAATCAATTACGAGCGCAACAAATGTTAATTTGGTACCTACCATTGCAGTAGCATAATATATTTGAAAGTTAGTCTAGGAGTGCATTAGAGAATCAAATATTGCAAGAAACGGAGTTAGAAATCAAGCTAATGTAAGAATAAATACATTGGATTAGAGAAGAGAAGAAAGCACAAACTGAAGCCTACAATGCCATTGAGTACCTACAAAACATTAATGCAAAAGTATAGTAGTTGGAGTAGCAAGGTATGTCCTACACATGCCTAACCCAGGAAAGCTCCATAGCTGACAAAGTTTAGAATTTGGAAAATATGAAAACTCTTGAGGTGCAAGGCTAATAGTATGTGAAAGATTGATTGATATTTGACCAACATCTTCAAACACTTACACTCATAATATATCAAACAACATTTGGACAAAGCCATGTCTAACCACCATCAACACGACCGAATTTGCCTCACCCCAAGTTCTAATTCGTTGAACCAAGCACATTGAAATGTAGACCAACACTAAAACAACAATCCAATATTCTAGAATCAGAGGTTGATGATTCCAACTGGTCACTGGGAGATAAGAAAAGAAGAGGCATTAATATATTAACCCCCCAAAAGGATTACAAGGATCAAAGGATGACTAGCCTATAGTGTCAGTCAACCAACCGACATGGGAATAACAAGAAGCACAACCATTGCCATCAGCCACAAACTGAAATATCAACACTCAGTTAACATCAAATTTTCTTCTTCTCTATTTTTCTTCTATCCTGTCTCATTATACTTCTCAAATTTTATATTTCTCTAAGCATCCCTCTTATTCAGGATGAAGAAGGAATTGATTTTGTGGGAGATGTTGGAGGGGGTATTCAACTCAGTCAACTACCCTAGTTGATTCAACATACCAAATAATTTAATGTAAGTTGGTCGATTCTCTGGTTGATTCGATTGACCAAGTCAGTTTGGTTAAGTCGGTTGAGATAATTAAACTATTGTAATTGCCTATTCATGATATAAATATAAATTTACTATAATCTATGTACTAATCAATTGGTTGTTGAGGATATAGTAATATAAGTGTGGATTTTCTAGCTCTCTACTACTTTGTGTCTCTTTACTCTTTCTTGTATTGTATATGATTCTATAGCTTAATTGATGTTCCTTACTACTAGTAACCAATGCATAGTTTTCGCTAGGGTACAACATATGCCATGCTCTTCATAGTAGTCATCAAATTAATTTGAAGTTAACTCTCCACTTTTGTATAATATTAGACATTTTAATTTGTATATAGCTTGGTTTTCATTCATGGCTTGGAATATTTTGAACTTTCAATGCTTCATGTTTCTCCCTTAAAAATGAAACCCACATAAGAATGTTAAAATCATCGATGATTAACAGAAAATATCATTCACCACTTGGAGTATCAGTTCTTAAGGGCCCACATAAGTCTATATGAACTAGTTATAAGGCTTGGTAGTTGAGTTTTCTTTGGTCTTGAAGGGAATTCAAACTTGCTTTCCAACTTGACATGATTTACAAATCATATTGGCTTTGAAATTTTTGGCAAGCCCCTCACAGATTCCTTTTTATTGAGCTTCACGATATGGTCAAAGTTCAAATGTCCCAATATTTTGTGCCATAACCAATTCTCATAATAATTCCCCAAAAAACATTTTTTATTTTATTCTTTTAATATGTATACATAACTTTTTGTTCTTGTAGCTTTAGCAACTACTTCTCATGTGTCTGATGTTTTCATTTCAAAACCTTGGGAGAGAAAAATAGCATCATACCCTTGGTCACACATTTTTCTCACACTCAACAAGTTGTGCTTGAGTCCATCCCCAAAAGAACAATCTTATCTTTGCCTCTTCCATTTACCAAGTTTACTATGCCTTTTCCCATGATCTTGCCTGCAACATCATTGTTGAAAGTAACATTTCATATCTTGTCTTCTCTTAATGAAAATAATTTATCCCTATCACTAGTCATATTCTTGGAACATCCACTATCTGCATACCAATGGCTTCCTTGGTTTTGGGCATATAAGACAATGCCACACACTTCATTCTTTACTTCCTTTTTATTCTTCCATGTCTTGGGTTCCTCTTGAGTTTTCTTGATTTGAGGAGTTGATTTGAATTTTCTAGTTATACACTCAACTACCTAATGTCCATAACTATGACAATTATAACATGCAACATCATCATATGAAGGATAAAAATGATTTCTATCCCTGAGGTTTTTTTTTGTGAATTTACAAATTTGTTATCTTTGTTTGATTGATAAGATTTGTTTCTATCATTTATTATCTGATCATTTCCAAGATATGCTCTACATTTTACCACTTTATGTCCAAAATTTGTACATGATACGATCTTCTAATTCTTTTATGACTTTCTCTTTGAGGGGGATGAGGTTTTTGTTGATTTATAACTTGATCTCTATGGTTCTTCAAATTTCTATTATAGCCAAGTTTCTTTTGTTGTTGTTGAGTTTTTTCATTTCCTTTGGCTGTGTTGTTGTTTGGTCATTTGACAGCTTCAACAAAGCTAATTGCTTCTTTGTCTTCAACGTTCTTCATGCTTGATTCTCCTTCATAGCCCAGACTAGTTTTGACGAGAGGGGTTCTCAGAATACTCGGTATATCATTTAGTTTTTTATATCCATTAATAAAACTTAATTTTTGGTTCAATTGAGTCTTTGTTTTATCTAATTCCTTTCTAAGAGAGAATGTTTTTTCTTCTAGTTTTTCACTCTCCTTTCCCTTCTCTTTCAACTATTGTAATAATGTGTCTTCAATTTTATTTGCTTCTTCCAACTTAAATTTAAGAAGAAATGATGAATCTTCAGAGTTATCCTTTTCGTTTTCAAATTTTACCAGTATCTCTTTCTCATTCTTATTCTTTTTCCCAAGCCTTTAAATTTCTTCTAAGGTATTGATTAGTTCACCTTCCATATCTACTTCAACCTCTTCTTCATAAAAATCAACTTGTCCTTAATATAGAGTTTTTAAGGCCATGAGCATGAAGTCTTTTGTTATTTCTTTCATTTTTTCTTCATCATAGGATTTTTCATCTTCATCTTCTGAGGAATTGTTGTCTTCTTGGGTATAAAATCTCCTCTTCTTGAATTTTTTTCCTTCTTTACTTTCCTATATTTATTCTTCTCTTTATGATATTAGTCATTATTTTCTTCCTTTGGTGGACATTTAGATGCATAATGAACTAATTTTCCACAATTAAATCATTTTAATGGTAACTTACCTTTGTACTTTCCAAATCCTCTATTTAGTCTTCTAACTGTGTCTCTTCTTCATCAAATCCATAGCTCAAATCTTATTTATTTTATTAGCTCTTCTTGTTAGATTTGAAGGTTGCATCTCGTTGACAATGTTGGATGTTGCCAACACACAAGGGATATCCCTGATATGAGGTCCCAATTAGATGTCACACCATTTAGCGTAGGAGCCCCATCCGGTTATAGGGTCTAACCACCATTGAAAATGGTTTATAGGTGTGCCTTGGTTATAAGACATACGCAAGAGATCATAATAAATATTTGGGGTAGAAAATATGTAAGGTTTATGTGATAATGAATGTAGAATTCATAGGAAACTTCCACAACTATAAAGAGAAACGAGCCTCCAGATAGGGAAGTAATAGTACTATCCCAAGGAAGACCTATTAGTGAAAGAGGAAGACTTGTTGATTAACGTTCAAATTAGTTCCCAAGATAAACAACAATTGTAAAAACATAACAACACTATTTCAACAACATCTATATCTAAGCAACGAAATAGTTCATTAATCTTAGTATGTATTACACCAACATGTACCACAAACATAGTACATTGTTACATCAGTGAAACACTATATCCATTAGTGGAACATGAAGCTACAACTTGCTCCTCCAAGGAATGATTTTGCTCCTATGTAATACAAGAGAACCCAAGGAAATACTCTTAGAATCCAAGCCCTTTACTTAATTTATGATGAATTATTTATAACTAATGACAATGAACTTTGTGTTTCCTCATGGATTTTCAACTTCTATGACCTATGGGCTTCCATACACCCTTTCACATTCTATATATGTCCTTTTACATTCTACATGTGTCTTTTCACATTCCACATGTGTCTCTTGGATTCCATTACATTAAACTTATTACAAAATACAAAATACATATAGGATGGTGGTTATATAAGACAAAACTTCTAATATGACAAAATGCTTTCAAATGGATAAGTCATTTTCTTCTTCATAGAGCTCATTGGTGATGTATGATTTCCATGCTCCAAACTCTATACCAATAAATTTGACTTGGACTGGAAAATCTACTGCAAATCACATATTCACCTCCAATGCTTCTATCAATATGGATTTGGAGCTAGATTGTACACTATTGCATAACTATGATAGTTTTATGTGAGTTTTGGTTGGTGCAATGACATACTATAGAATAATGTCTTTAGTAATCTCCAAACCTTCTTATTCTGATGCTTATTTGATCTGGTTAATGTACTGCTTCACTTCTCCTAAGATGATATCTCTGCCTCTTATTTCTCCAAGTGATCCCACTAAAGGCATCCCATGTTTTTGTGCTAGAGACTCCAAACCATTGTGCAGTCAACTATAAGCAGTAATAGTGTTTGCCAACTGTTCTCCGAGACAGATGTAATTCTGACTATGTATTTTCAACTGAAATTTATCTAATTTAGTAACAACCTTGTCCTTTATGACCAACTATTGCATAACATCTGGATATTTGGCATCCCATTCCTTAATTTGATCGACAACTCTATTTTCCACCTTTATAAGCTTCCCAACTTATTGCACTTTATTTTATATACTAACTAGAGGTGCCACTACCTCATGCAGGAGTATCATTTCATCATACAATTTTGCCATGATGTCCTCCACTGGCCCTAGTTCTTTATGTATAGATGACTTCCATTCTTCTATGTTGAGACTGCTATAAGATAATTGTTGATTTTCTACAGTGAAATGTTCCACTTTTTTCTTTATTGCAACCAACTCTTTCCTTAATCGTGTATTCTCATTCAAGAGGTATTATGAGTTATCCTATGTATTTATGACAAAATAAACATTGGCTACCATAATTGTTTTGGGATTCCTCCTAGTGTTTGCAGTTATCACCTTCTTCGTGGATACAAAGACTGGATTCTGAGGATCATTTGGGAAGGATATTTGTCTTTCTTACATGATCTTTTTCTTCAATTGATAAATGTAACATTACATACATCCATGACTCTGTTTTCTTGTGGTGTGATTCCCATCTCATCAAATATGAGATGGTGACCTGTAAGAGGAGGTTTTGCTGGAGAACCTGGTTCATCATCCATGGGATTGATGGAATCATCTTCCTCCAACTCTGCTTCTATTTCCTAATTCATTTGTTCTTCTTCCAACCTCTTTGTTGCTTCCTCCTATTTTGAATGTCTTTTTTGTTCCTCTTCTATTCTCCCTCTTTCTTCTTCTTCTTCCTCTTATTTATTTTTTAACAGTTCATCATGTTTCCTCTTCCCCTCTTCCTTTTGCTGCATCTTTACATGTTCATCTTCAATAACACCTTTCCTTAATGGTTCAACTTTCCATTTTCTACTACTTTATGCTATTAGATCATGCTTTAACGTTTCTTGGGAGATGGTGCGATACCTTGTAAAATTATCTCTTGTAGTTCCTCTTGTATATATACATCTGGCATTTATGGAATTGTATATGTGCCTGCCTCATCTCCTGGGTGAGTCTTCCTTAATGCACTGTACGAATTCTTCACTTTTTCATCTTATTCAATAATCATTGATACATAGCCCTAGGTGTATCTTATCATGTCACAATGTACTCGACACACTTTCCTAAGATCATACCTATGAAAGTTCTTGGTTCCAAAGCATAGGTGGTCTAGTTCTTGTATTTCAACATTTGTCACCTTGATGCTCTTTAGTTCATAAATTCCAATCCTCAAAGGGAAAGTGGGCCAATGTGCCTTCTTCCTTCTTTGAAGAACTCCCAATAATCCACCATTCAACTAATAAACAACTTCTTGCAAGACTACCTTATTAGTCACATACTATGGCATAACATGGGGAGGGCTTTGGCATCCAAAGCATCTAAGATATGTGTCATCTGGTGAGACAAACCAATTTGCAATATCATGTGATGCTTGCTTCACCTGATAATTCATGCAAGGTGGATCAATCTCATATATCATTTGAAATATGACTGCGAAGAAATGCTCTACCAATATGTCATATGCCCCTTTAAAACTCGAACTTGAAAACACCTTGAAATGGAAGTAAACTAGAAACTTATCCAGTGGGGTTTAGTTCCAATACATCCCTGGGAATGTATACCATGCATAGATCCCATCTAATAAATATGCTGACATATAAAACTTTAGTGCCTAATTTTTCCTTATAACTACTTTAGTCTGACCAACATGTCACTAAAACTCAAAAGAAAATATATATGGCCAATTAAATATTCTGCCATGGGGAACAACCAAGTTGAGTATAAATATCCAATTATCTTCAAATGCTTCAACATTCTTCCATCCATGCAACCTACAACACATAACAATAAGGTATTGGTACACCTCCCTCAAAATCCTATTCGGGTAAACTGCAAATGGGTGGTGTTGGAATTTGGTAGGCTCTCGAGACCAAGACTTGATGATATCGCTTATGTCGAGATTGACACATCTAGTGTAGAAGTTGTTATTGGCATACTTTGTAGGTCTAAGCATATTTTAGTAAGTTTTCATGTCCTCTCCAAAGTAGATGGCAAGCTGACCACCACTTTCACTATGAATCACTAGGTCTGAATCATCCATATGTGATAGGATCCATTCAATTTACTCTGCACAAAGCAATACTGATAACCTACATGAAATCCTATGTATTATGTTCCACTTGATGTGTATGTATACTTCCTTATATTCCAAATCTTTAGGGAACTTCTTCTGCATGAATGTGTCTTTAATATCCTTCCATGTGACCTCAAAAGATTTATATATAAAACAATGTGCGTTTGTGAGTATAGGAATGGAAGGAATTGCAATTTCCACTACTTCTTTAGTGCTTGCTTCTGAAATATTTTGAGGCCACTTGACAGGTGGCAGGAGGCACCATTCCAATAGGTGATGAAAGAGTAATGAGACTAGTAGTTAGAAAACCTGTACATGAAAGCACATCATGGCGACAAAAATTAGCTTTATGAAATCCTCTACCTATTATAATAAATAAATCAGAAAATCATGTACAAAGCGCCATCAAGGATAGCTAAGAGTACAATCCAATCAAAGATGGGACATGATCATTTTTTAGGTAAGAAAAAATGCACCAAGACAAAGGAGGGTGCATGTCAGAGAAAAAATGAAGGTTTGACACTCATAAGAGGCCTTCAAGGTGTGTTAGTGTCCTTACGCAAGAGAGATAAAGAGATCAAGGGCGTAGGGTGCATTGTCGAAGCACAAAAGGAAATACTTCATGGGTTCGAGGTGTGCTAATGCAATCAAGAACCATGGAGAGCATGAGGGCGCACATCGAAAGGACAAGGGATAATTGTTCGAGCCTTCCCAATGTGTTAGTGTGCTCAAGAGAAGATAGTAGGGCACAAAGTGCACAGTTGAAGCATGAAGGAGAAAACATTTGTTGATTCAAGGTGCCCTCATGTGCTCAAGGAGGGCACAATTCTTTGAGTCAAAGGAGTGCACTCAGGAGGAAAATTTGATTTTTCATGGCACAACTTTCCAAGACAGTGAGGCCTTCATTTCCAGAAGTGAGCTCTTTCTTGAAATGGCTCAAGAACAACTTAGAAAAGTCCAACAACAAGATGAAATGTTTGTAATGCTAAGAGGAAGGGTCTACAAATACTTACATATTATGTCACAGTCATGATGAGAATGTGAAGAGATATATAATGTGAAGATTCACAACCTACGACAACATATTGAAACTTGTACAAGAAAGAATGGACTAAAATGCAGACAAAAAAATTGAAAAGAAGTCAAGTACCAAGAACGAAAGTAAGATCGACAACAAAAACATTAGAGGAAAGTGAAAGAATTGACATGCAAAAATTTACTTGGAATAATGATCGATGAAGAGCTCCTTGATTCAAATATGTGCACTCAACCAAGATGAGAGTGATTATGAGAAAAAATGACTAATTGAATTGATTATAAAGAGATTACATGCAAATTAAAACCATGCATGCTGACCCCTTATCGATAGATGAATGAGTTATTTAAGTGAAGTGAAGTGTGGTCCTATTTATTAGGAGTGCACCCACATGCAACAAGAAAAGCACATGCATGAATTTGAAGAGGGTACAATTCTTCTAGTCGAAGGAGTGCACTCAAGTGAAGGGTGCATTGGTTGGGCATGAACGAGCGTGCTCACTAGGCCATAGTTGTTCAACACAATGGAGTGCGCTCAATTAGGGTGTAATTAAATGTTATCTTGGAGGGTGTTATGCCCAAATAAAGTGTTTTTTTGCAATTTTGTGTTCGATTCATGTTGAACAAAGCTATTTACTAAGTCAAGAAAAGTTATGTCTTATCCTATCCTTGGATAAGACAACACAAGTGGTTCTAAGGATAAGGTGACAATGGTTAGAAAATTTGACTTAGGAAGATGTTAAACTTAGAGATAACACAAGGATAGTCAATAAAACATCCTCACGACATTAGGCAGTGTAGAACAACAGTTCATGTAGGCTCTAAAATTAGATTAGGCTTAAATTTTGGAGGGTTGTTGTCATAACAATAACACTTGGCGACATACTATGAGAACCCCAACTTCTTTGTTTTGGTTTAATTGTATACACAAAGTATCAATTCTCCAAGAAGTATCGATTCAATCAATGAGTCCCCTTAGATTCCCATTCTACCTAGTTAAAGATATATTCTTCCATGTTCCATTACTTGGCATAAAATAATATAAATCTAGCCAAATCATCTTGAAGAGAATAAGGGTAATATATAATCAGAAGTTAAAAAACTAACTAGAGTATGATTTTTCATCTCTGGTGTTGCTTCACTACCAGTAGGCCTAGAAAGTACCCCAATGGAGTCACTTCAGGAACAAAAGCATTTATTTTCTACTAGCGAGCCTGAATAGTACCCTGGAAAAGTCACTTGCTTCACCTCCATACGCAGGAACCCTTTCTCTTCTTTCACCCTTTTAATTTTTCTATTTACTAGAACAATGCTTAGGTACTTATTATTTTTTAAAATGGGGCAAAAGATGGATCCCGATCTATTAAGAGTAGAAGAGGTTTATCCTTTAGAGATAGGTTTATAGACCTCTCATAATTAGCTTGCTAAATATTTTCCCCTTTTCTTTCTCTACTCAAACAACTAGGTAAGAAGAACATCATTAATAAACAAAATCCAGTGTAGGATAGAGAATCCTAAATAGATACATGCATCACGGTTCTGCTTATGGCTTCTCGGCTGAAAGGATCATATTTTCCATCCACAAATCATTGAATTTAAAGATATATCAATGAAATCAAGGAAGATGGTAACATATTATCCAAGGGTTGCATGTTATTTTTTTTTGTAAGCTTGGTGGGACTAAATATTCATCATGTCCAATATATCACCCCGATCATGGAAGAATTGAACTAGTGACTTCACATAATGGAGTGATCCAAAATGATCTTGTATAAAAACCTCTAAGTCTAAAGTCTTCATTTGATTAAATAGTGCAAACAAAAGAATGGCGGAAAAACCCAAAATCCAAAGTGAAGCAGAGAAGCGCAACGTGAATTCCCCAAAGCCATTAGATCCATGATATCAATGGATGAGATCAAATCGCATCAGAGGAAGCCAGCGGCATATCAACCTCAGCCTCAAGCGATTTGCGATTAGCGATGACATATGAAACATTGATCGAGCGCGTAGTTCAATGGTGGAGCGAGATCATATCGCAAGGAAAATACACTAAAGGGAGGACTTAACACAGGCGAAAGGTTTTCAGCAGACTCGAAGGAGTTATGAATTAAACAATGAAGGATTTGAGTTTCGTGGTAAACAGTATTTCAAGCGGGCTTCAGGCGGTAAGTGGTATTGGAAGGGCTTTACTCAATTCCATACACCAGCCGACACATAGCACGCTGCAGGAGAGAGAAAACCGCTTTTTTGAGCGGATAATATCCATGCAAGTGGGCAACCCGAAATGGCTGTCAGCCATTGGATTGGAGATCATGGATCAACGGTGGAGATTGAGTGGACTGCTTGATGTTTCGGGTTGGATGTGAATCATTGGATTAAAGGAAAATCAACAGTGTGGAATACAAAGGGATTATGGCCCATAGCCAATGTGACTTGCAGACCCGAGAGGATTATAGGTCAAACTTTATATCGTTTGAAGTCCAGCTTTGGTGTTTCGGTCGGATTTTCCACTATTTCAGTATATTTCCGTGTATTCCCTGTGTAAATGGAAAAGTGTGTTCTTAGGGATTTTCAATCGCGTCCAGTCCTTCCATTTGTAAACAGGTGGCCTCAATGCCTTAAGTGTTTTTGCAATGATTTTTTAAATGCTTAATAGGGAGATGAAGGGACAATGTCGGGAGCTAGAGAGCCCAAGAAGGGGATTGAACCGACAACGCTGATAGGCTTAAAAGCCATTCAATGGCAGCACAAAGGGGGGAATTTAGAGTCAGAGAGAAGACATATTGAGATAGAGAGAGATAACGAACAGACGAATAGAGTAACATGAGAGAGGGAGAGCCTGTGCACTCTTTTAGACTCGAGGTTTTCGAGTGGATCCCTGTTAATGTAACTGTTGGTTGAGACTCTATTTTTTAGCTCACTCTTGTAATAATATGTTCTTGAAGACATAATATGGAGGTCAATAATGATAGTTGGACCAAGAGACGTAGCCAAGAAGTCTGGTGAACTCCTTTATTATTTTGGTTGTGTTGATGTGTGTGTCTGTTATGTTTTCTGACTGTTAATTGTCTATATTATTTGCAATCTTTTCAATCCGTTGCACTAAGTAATATAGGCACATTCTTGCACATGAGTCTGTAATACGTTTTCCTTTATTTAAGATCTCCTTTTCAGATCAAGTGGTATCATAGCATTTGGTTTTGGTTTTATTAAGGTTAGACAAGCTTGTGCTGGATTTTGAATGCTAACTAGATTAAAGCTCAGACTAGGAGAAGGAGAACTTGTTGAGGCTAATCAAGAGATTGGAAGAGTCTATTCTCAGAGGATAATGGCAGAAGAAGCTCCATTAGAATCAGAATCTCAATTTAAAGAAAGTTTTAAGACACTCCAAGCCATGGTGGAAGAGATGTATCTGGAATTTAAGAAGGGTCGAGGTGAAAGCACTGCAACACCCAAACCAGACAAAGGAGCAGAGGAACCTTTTCTAGTTGCCCCTCCAGAAGGCAATGGAAAAGGAGGAATGACTCCTCCACCATCTCCTCCATCATCATCCTCATCATCATCATCATCTTCTAGCTCTTCTAAGAAGAAGAAGAAAACTTCGTTAATCAAATTAGATGTGAAGTTTGATTTTCCAATTTATGATGGAGAACTCAATGCAGAAAAGCTAGATAATTGGATAAGACAAAGTAATGTATATTGCAGGGTACAGAAAGTTGATTTAGAAAGGAAGAAGATTCAGTTGGCTAGCCTTCAACTTGGAGGAACTGCACTAGTATGGTGGGAAGGCAAGACACAAGCTGATCTGCAAAAACTTGGTAAAATCATTTCTACCTGGAAGGAATTTGTTTCTGCTATCAAAAAGCAATTCTATCCTTTAGCTTACATGCAGCAGGCAATGATGAGTTGACAAACTCTTCGTCAGTTGAAGGGCCAAAGTGTACAAATTTATACTCGATAATTCAGAAAGAGAGCTTTAACTCTAGGTATATCATTAGACTCACCTGAGAATTTATTGAAGTATATAGGTGGTCTACATAGCTATTTAAAGCATACTATTATCATGTTTAATCCCACTAGCTTAGATTGATGTATCAGTTCAAGCCACACATCTAGAAGCTAGAGGTAAGAATGTAAACCCAGAGGTTGGGGGATCATCTAAATATTCTGTAAGCAAGAGCAAGGAAAAGAAGAAACTGAAATCGAAGGAGAGGAAAGAAAACACTATAAAGAAGGATAAACCTTCATGCACTAATTGTAAGAAAGAAGGACACGATGAGGCACACTGCTGGTCTTTGCATCTAGAATGGAAACCTAATAAATTCGGTGGTAAGGAGAGAAAGAATGCTGCTGCTATTCAGCAGGACTTGGGATCAGAGTCAAGCGATGAAATAATAGTTACAACCACAGGTATTAAAGGTAAATATTTTGAAGCATCTACAAGTAATTCTACACATCTGTTGATAATGAAAGTAATGAGAGGGAAAGAAATGAGATTTTTCATATTAGAGTGATTTCTAAGCACAATAAGATTGATACTTTATTTGATAGTAGATCACAAGTAAATTTGATTTCTGAAACAATTGTAAAGAAGTTGGGATTACAAACAAAACCTCATGAGAAGCCATATCCATTAGGTTGAGTGTGTGATAAAACAAAGCTACAAGTAATGAGACAATGTAAACTTAGGTTTTCTATTGGATCAACATTTGTAAATGAGGTTGAATTAGATATAGTTCCATTGGATATATGTGGTATTGTTTTGGGAAGTCCATACTTGTATGATAGAAAAGCTATTTTCTATAGAGCTAAGAATAAGTATCAAGTCACTAAAAATGGAATCGAATACATTGTAAGAGCTCATGAACTCAGGATAGATGAAAAGAATTGTGAATTCAAGTAAGAAGTTTTTACTAATGGTTGTAAAGGCAAAGGATCTTGATAAATCCAATGCATTTGAAGGTTGTGATTCTAGATAGAAAGCTAATTTAGTTAAAGTTGTTTCAGAATATGATGTTCTATTTCAAGAACCTAAGGCCTGCCACCCAATCGAGAAATTGTACATGATATTTATTTGCAGCAAGATGCTCCATTACCTAACATTAGAATGTATAGGTTGTCACCTTTAGAGAATGCAGAGATAAATAAGTAGGTACAGGAGTTGCTTGATAAGGGGTTTATACGACCAAGCACATCACCATGTGGATCTCCAATCGTGCTGGTGAGAAATAAAGATGGTTCGTGGAGAATGTGCATTGATTATAGAGCACTAAATAAAATAACGATCAAGAATCGTTATCCTCTTCCTTGTATTGATGATTTATTAGATCAATTGAAAGAATCAGTTTACTTTTCTAAGTTAGACTTGCGAAGTGGTTATCATTAGGTCAGATTTGCAGAACATGATGCATGGAAGACTGCTTTCAAGAAAAAGCAAGGACTGTAAGAATGGTTGGTTATGCCTTTTGGCTTAACTAATGCTCCTGCTACATTTATGAGAGTCATGAATGATGTACTCAAACCATTTATTGATGATTTTATATTTGTTTATTTAGATGACATTCTTGTTTTTAGTAAGACATGGGAAGACAATGTAAAGCATGTAAAGTAAACTTTAGACGTTTTAAAAAGAGAAAATCTCTATGTAAAATTGTCAAAATGTGAATTTGGTAGAACATCTTTAAATTATGTGGGTTATATTGTAGGGGTGGTGAATTGAAGATAGATCCCTCTAAGGTTGAAGTCATTGTGAACTGGCATAAACCCAAATCTTCTACAGAGGTTAGGAGTTTTCTATGGGCAACACAATACTGGAGAAAGTTTACTGCTAACTTCTCATTGATTGCAGCTCCATTACATGCTTTAACAGGATTGAAACATGTGTTTAAGTGGGGAGGAAAATATCAGAAAGCCTTTGACACCTTAAAAGAAAAATCAGTACAACACTAGTACTAGCACTGCCAGATCTTCAACATTCATTTGAGATTGAGACAGATGCTAGTGACTATGCCATGGGAGCAGTGTTGATGAAACACATAAAGCCTATATGTTATCATTATGAGACATTTACTTCTGCAGTATTTAACTATCCTACATATGATAAAGAATTGTATGCATTAGTACAAAGTGTGAAAAAGTGGAAACATTACATAATGGGTAAAGAAACAATAATACATACAGATCATCAACCACTTCAATATTTGCACTCACAAACTAAACTGCAGCAATCAAGACATTATAGGTGGATGGGTTTTCTACAAAAATTTCATCTTGTCATCAGATATAAGAAGGGCATACACAATAAGGCTGCAGACATGTTATCAAGACCAATAATAAATGCATCTACTATACTTAAGCATAACTCAGTAATGCATGAAAGTTACATTGAACAATATGCTCAAGATGTAGATTTTAAAGATGTATATGCAACTTTAAGTCATGGCAAGCAAGTAGAATAATTGGATTATTATGTAAAGGATCAACTCTTATATCATTTGGGAAAGTTATGCATTCCACAAACTGAAAGAGTTAACATAATTCGAGAGGCACATACTTCTCTCATATCATGTCATTTTGGTGTAAGTAAAACAGTTGCACAATTGCAAAGGTTCTGTTATTGGTCAAGAATGCATGAGATAGTTTCTAGATATATCAAAGGATGTACAATGTGTGCTACAAGTAAACCAAGTAATAGAAAATTAGGCTTGTACACTCCACTTCCAATTCCTTCTCGTCCTTGGGAAAGTATTTCCATGGATTTTGTTGGGGAATTGCAAAAGTCTAGGAAAGGTCATGATTATTTGTATGTTGTTGTGGACGGGTTCAGTGAAATGTATATTTTGATACCATGTAACAAGCAGGTTACAACTGAATAAACAAAAAATTTGTTCTTTCAGAATGTATGGGTTCATTTTGGGTTACCCACCTCTATTGTATCTGATCAAGATTCTTGATTTGTTGGGAAGTTTTGGTCAAACCTAAGGGATTTGATGGATACCAGGTTGAAGAAGAGCACAACGTTTCATCCACAAATAGATGGTCAGACAAAAGTGGTCAACATGATAGTGATCCAGTTGCTCAGAGGTTATTGCAGCAAGCATCCCAAGCTTTGGGATGAGCATTTGTGTTATGTGCAGCATGCTTACAACCGCGCCAAGCACTCTTCTACTTAGAAATCTCCTTTTGAGACTTGTTTTGGTTTTATAACAAAGTCTCCCTTAGATTTTGTCTTTGGTAAAGACATAGCAGTTGATGGACACAATGATGTGGACAAAACAACCAAGTTCATTGAACAAATCTAGGAAATTCACCAGGCAGTACAGGAACAATTGGAAAGAAGTCAAGCCAAGTACAAGACAAGACATGACAAGCATCGAGTTGAGAATAGTTTTCAAGTTGGTGATCAAGTCTAGATGTACATCAGCGAAGATAGAATGAAGGGTGAAGGTAAGAAGCTAAAACCAATAAGGTATGGACCTTTCAAGATACTTGATAAAATTGGTGAAAATGCTTTTCGCCTTGATTTACTAGCTTATATGCAGATCTATTCAGTCGTTAATGTGGGAAACTTGAGATTGTATGAACCTTCATTGATTGAAGATCCTGAAGAGCAAATTCAATTTCCTTCTATTAGGGATTTGTTGCCTGAGTATTTCAATGAGTTATAAGAGGACACAGTTTTGGACAGGAAGGTAAGAACTACACGTCAAGGGGATGTTGAGTACCTGAGAGTGTGACTCAAAGGTTTGAATCTAAGCAAAGCATGATGGATAGGAGTTAAACAGGTGAAGGAGCAGTATCCTCACTTGCTCAAATGCTAAAAACCAACTTTTGGTGGTTTAGAAGCTTTCCAGTGGGAAGGCATGATCCAAAATGGATCTTGTATAAAAACCTCTAAGTCTAAAGTCTTCATTTTATTAAACAAAGCAAACAAAAGAATGGCGAAAAAACCCAAAATCCAAAGGGAAGCGAAGAAGCGCAACGTGAATTCCCTAGAGCCGTTGGATCCACGGGATCAATGGATGAGATCAAATCGCATTGGAGGAAGCCAGCGGCATATCAACCTTAGCCTCAAGTGATTTGCGATTAGTGATGACATATGAACCATTGATCGAGCGCGCATATCAACAATGGAGCGAGATTGTATCATATCACAAATACGCTAAAGGGAGGACTTAACATAGGCGAAAGGTTTTTAGTAGACCCGAAGGAGTTATGAATTAAACATCGAAGTATTTGAGTTCCATGGTAAATGGTATTTTGGGTGGGTTTCAGGCGGTAAGTGGTATTGGAAGGGCTTCACCCAATTCCATACACCAACTGACACGTAGCATGCTCGCAGGAGAGAGAAAACTGCTTTTTTAGGCGGGTAATCTCCGTACAAGTGGGCCACCCGAAATGGTTGTCAGCCATTAGATTGGAGATCATGGATCAACGGTGGAGATTGAGAAAACTGCTTGATGTTTCGGGTTCGATGCGAACCATCAGATTGAAGGCAGATCAATGGTGTGGAATACAAAGGGATTATGACCCGTAGCCAATGCAACTTGTGGACACGAGAGGATTATAGGGTGGAATTTATATCGTTTGAAGCGGTCGGATTTTCCATTGTTTCAGTGTATTTTCGTGTATTCCCTGTGTAAACAGAAAAGTGTGTTCTTAGGGATTTTCAATCGTGCCCGGTCCTTCCGTTTGTAAACAGGTGGCCTCAATGCCTTAAGCGTTTTTGCAATGATTGTTTAAACACTTAGCAGGGAGATGAAGGGACAACGTCAGGAGTCAGAGAGCCCAAGAAGGGGATTGAACTGACAATGCTGATAGGCTTAAAAGCCATTCAATGGCAGCCACAGAGGGGGGAAATTAGAGTCAGAGAGAAGACAAATTGAGATAGAGAGAGATAGCAAATAGACGAATAGAGTAACATGACAGAGGGAGAATCTGTGCACTCTTTTAGACTCGAGGTTTTCAAGTGGGTCCCTATTTAATGTCACTGTTGGTTGAGACTCTGTTTTTGAGCTCACTCTTGTAATAATATGTTCTTGAAGACATAATATAGAGGTCAACATTGATAGTTGGACCAGGAGACGTAGCTAGGAAGTCTAGTGAACTCCTTTATTATTTTGGTTGTGTTGATGTGTGTGTCTATTATGTTTTCTGACTGTTAATTGTCTATATTATTTGCAATCTTTTCGATCCATTGCACTAAGTAATATAGGCACATTCCTGCACATGAGTCTATAATACCTTTTTCTTGATTTAAGATCTCCTTTTCAGATCATGGAGTGTCTTAACAGAGTGCCTACTCACCGTCTATCCAAGACACCGTGGACAACCAACGGCTGCATGTTACCACAATTTTCCTTTTGTAGAAGATTAGCCACAACGTCTTAAAGCTCAAAACCATCTCTCATGCAAGAACTATCATAAATGAAAGATCAAATATGGAAAATTGAAAAGCATAAAGGAAAGAATGAAGTGAAACTAACTAAATGAAACCTATCCTATCCTACACTAACAATTACAGAGTCAGGCGAAGTTAAATGAAACTTCCAATGCAACCACAGAAGTTGCTCTCGACTTTTAAGTAGAAATATGTGCTCATGCAAAACCAAAGTGAGATGCAATGCAGTGAGAAAGATAAACAACCAAAGCATTCACACATACGCATAAGTGAATATGGTGCAAAGACAATGATGTGACACATGGGAGTGCTCTATCAAACGAGGAACTTTACAACAACAACATTTCAAAGTCTCACTGTAACAACCTAGTGAAAATTTCATGTAAAAATATATAAATACCACAGATGATGGGACACATATTCCAAGCTGAATGGTGGGCAAGACATCCTAGTGTGTGTTCATTTGGTTTTTAATGGCTAAGGAAATTGGCAAAGGCAATGGCTAAGGCATTAAAGAGGCAAAGAGGTATTTTGGCACAATTATTTATGAAAATAATGGAAATTAGGAGAAAAGGAAGGTGAATGGCCACATGTTGCATGTAAGGAGTAAATTGAAGGAAAATAATGGAAAATGAAGAAAATAGAGGCCTCATTAATAAAAAGGCTTATGAGGATCAGTGGGCAAGACTTGGTCATTTCAGTTTTGGAGCTCTCTCATTATTCTATCTCTCTCATACTCTTGGAAACTTAGATATTTCTTGGAGCACTTTGGCATTAGAGCAAGAAAGGAAAGAAGGAAAGAGGAAACAAATATCAAGTAGGGAAAGGCAGGATCAAGCAGCTACAACAGGCTTCATTGCAGGTATCAAATTGCATGTGTATTTTCCTTGCTAGATTTGGCATGAATGGGATTGCATCTGTTTCTTTTCTACAATGGCATGGGTTTTCTAGGTGTGATAGTATTTTCAACCTAGCCTTGTCATTTCCTAATAGATTTGATGAGATGGGTTCTCTCATGGGGTTTTTGGGGGATGGTTGGATTGGATTCGAAGCTAAGTGGGGTGGATCCCCAAATTGACAAACACATGGTGGTAGTGGTCCCTGAACTGGATTGAGGATGTATGAAGCCACTGTCCTAGTAACCCCTGAACCAAGCTTTGGATTGCGGTAAAGCCAGATTGTGTGCCTCAGTGGGCCTAGGAATCCTTGCTGGTGAATGGCCGGATATATGGTAAAGCCAAGAGGTGTATTTTCTCTCCGTTGGGCCTAGTGATTCCGAGATGGAATGCACTATAAATCCTGGAGAGTATGTCTTGGTGTAGGGCCTAGTGATCCCTATGTAGAAATTTTCACTTGTAGAACAAATTGATATATGCAATGTCCTAAAGCATAATACTTGTTCTACTTCTACAAAACATTAAGCGGAAGCATAATCGAAATCATGAGCAACATCGAGTAGAAACATGCATAACTGATCAAGAGAATTAATCACACATAACACAAGATATATCTAGGGGAAAGCACCAGCATAAAACCTCAACCATGTATTATCAATCAAGTGGAAATCCTCTTCACAATACAAAAAGAATTAGCTCTCAAGCTATTTAGTTCTCAATGAACTATGAAGATATGAATATATGTCTCATGAACCACCCAAGCCCTGTTTATATAGGCTTTCCCTATGGTCCTTACGTAGTTTTCTTAGGAAATAATAGCAAAAGCATATGCTATTAATTCCAACATACCAAAAACAACCAATGGTCTAGCTACATATTCCCTGAGAACACTAGTTCCTCAACCATGCAAAAACTACTTACTATAAATAGTTAAGCATCTGATAGTACACTATCCCACATCTGATCTCAACTGGGTCTCTGACAGAACTGACATGCAACAGTTATCCATGAGTGAATCCTCAATTATCTAAAATAATAGTTGTCACATGCATGCAAGCATTAACAAACTATATTTTATTATTTTAACAACTTGTTAAAATAATCTAAGTGGACTTGACTATTTAGAACTAAGTCAACTGGTTCTCTCATTATAGAACTGAACCTTATCTCCTTTAATTAGGGGATAAATTCCTAAATCAAGGGAGAAAATAATTGCATGATCTCACAAGGACTTCAAGTTTAATTTTCCATAATTAATTAACTCATGGAGATTAATTAGTTAATATTTTAAACTGCTGTTAAGACCAAAATTAATTTTACATCGTATAGATAGACTAGGGACTGCTATAAATAGGAAGGGACCCATAAATGCTATTTTTAGAACTTTCTGTTTTTAGCAGTTTCACCTCTCACCCAATGTGGCCAATGACCTCATTGGCCAAACTGCTAGTTTTAGACATGCTATTTTTAACAGGTCTATTTCAGCACATTCTAAATTTAGCATTTCTTGTTGGACATTTTTCAACACCCTAAATCACATTACGGATGCACGGTAAAGCCTGAGAGAGTAGGAGGCACTCAAAATCCTCATGGTGTAGGCAGATAACTCCGGTGGAATCCACATTGATTGGTGTTTTTGACGTGTTCTATGAGTCCCACATTCATGCTTGGAATATGGCATGGGGGTGATTGGATGAAGAGATACTTGGCTCAGCCAATCTATGGTTGGGTGGAACGTGGTAGTCCCATCACCTATTGTTTCAATTCATTATTAATAAAAAAATTCATTCCCTTTATTTTCATGTGAAAATGTACTAATGTATATATGGATTTTGATGGTAGATATGTTTATTGTATTTATGTTCCTATTATGTTGTTTATATGCAAATTTACCCCGGAGGGTGTTACACTCACAACTATACAAGACTCGATTGAATGTATGAATAAATGGGCCATGATACATAGGTCTTGACAAGAAATATTGACCAAAGACATGTCTATACTAAAATCAGGATCAATGTCTGACATAAATGGACCACAATCCATGCTAGTGTGCAGATTGAACCTTTTAACGGTTGAGGAACAAGAGATACTAGATCAAAATATTTGTAAATCATTAGTACCACTCGTTTATGCATCACAAATAAAGGGTTTGCATGAATAGGGATGAAATAATTGAAATTAAAAAATCTGGTTAATCTTTCTATCTCGAGGGTTTGACAATTTTACATGTAAAAAATGAGGATCCCTCAAGAAAGAATCCACATCCCATGAAATGATGTTAATGATAAAACTTTGCAAAAAAAAATTGAACTGACCAAATTCATAAGCACCATCAGGATAACAAAAACCTAACATAACCATCAACATGGGATGAGGTGTCTTTTCCACCTGACTGAAGTTTGAATCCTTAAATTGTTGAGAGGGTGTGGTCAACTACTTGTTTGAACAACATTCATTATTCAAATCATAAGATTCATGAAGAAATTGAGGTCCATCAAATAGATTTTCAAGATTGCAACAAAAATCCTCAATAAAAAGCATGTTGTCTTCTTGAACCAAATAAGGCAAACCTAAAAGGAAATCTTTAGTTATCACATCAAACTCCATTTGAAACTTCTGCAAATTAGAATCTTCCTGTGGTAACAAATATTCATACATAAGACTTGAACAATCACCATCATTCAAAGTATAGGAATCCAGATGATTAGGATAATGGTTGTCCAAGGATTTAGCTTGATTAACAGGTTCAACATCGACAAGGGGATTAACAAGATTGAAAAATGATTATTGACAGGATAATGAAAATCATCATTTGATGAAAAATGTGAAAGAAAAGTCAATTCCTCATCATCTAATTGATCTTCCGACTTACCGATCAGCATATGCTCAAAACATGGAACATCAAAATGAGGGGGAAAAGGAATAAAAGGAATATTAGATTCTTCTTCAGGAAATTGAAATTCCTTTTGAACAACAGTGCATGTTGAATATGATTCATAATAATTTCTTGAAATCTTGACTAAGAAATGAAGTGTTTCATCCAAAAAATGCTAGTCCACATCCTCATTTGGAAATTCATAGCAAAGATGAAGGAACCTATCAACAAATTGCTCAAGAGATTCATTTGATTCCATTCTAAGTTGATCGATTTTACTAAGAACATCTTGATATTCATACTTTTCGAAAACATGATGAAGCTCATTAACCAATTTCTTAAAAGAGGAGACAGAAGCAATGGGTAAAGAATAACACCATCACTTAGCATGACGATCCAATGTAAGGGTAAATAAACTTGTGAGAATATCTTCATAATAAACGCCACTTGAAAAGCAAAATTGAACAAAATAAATCACATAATCAAGGATGGTTATTGTACTCTTGCCATCAAAATTCATATGTGACAAGGTATGAAAAATTTCACGAGGATTAAAAGATGTAAGGCACTGGAAAAACTCCTCGGGATTATGATATGGGAAGAAGCCATTTAAGGTAAGAGATTCAAATAAAATTCATGGGCTCAAGTTGTCATCTGGCCCTCCTTCTAGTGCTAGGATGTTGACGATGCTAGATGCCCCAACATACAAGTGATCTCCCTGATATGAGGTCCAAATTAGACCTCACACCTTTGGTGTAGGAGTCCCATCTTCTTATAGGGACCGACCACCACTTTGAATGGTTTAGAAGTGTGCCTTGGTTACAAGACATAGACAAGATATCATAATAAATCTTTGGGGTATCAAGTACATAAGATTTGTGTGACACTAAATGTAGAATGCAAAATAAACTTCCATGGCTGCAAAAAGAAATGTGCCTCAGGTTAGGGAACTAATAGTACTATCCTAAGTGAGACCCACATGAGAAAGAGGAAGAATTGTTGATTAACCTACAAATTAGTTCACAAGATAAAAATGAATCATAAAAACATAACAACACTCATTCAAAAACATCCATATCTAAGCAATAAAATAGTTCATTAATCTTAGTATGTATTACGCCAAAATATACCACAAACATATCAAGAATAGTCTTACTAAATTCACAATATGTGCATGAACGAGTGATGGCTCAAGGAGCTTTTGATTATTAATGAACGATTCCAAGTACACTATTACATCGATGAAACACTAGATCTGTTAGTGTAACATGAAGATAGAACTTGCTTCTCCAAATAATGCTTTTGCTCCTATGTAATACAATAGAAGCCAAGGCAAGGCTCTAACAATCCAAGGCTCCCTTTACTTGATTTATGAGGAAATGTTTATAACAAATGACATGACCTTTATGTTTCCTCATAAATTTTCAACTTCTATGTCCTATGGGATTCTATACAATCTTTCACCTTCTATATATGTCCTTTTAAATTCTACATGTGTATTTTCCCATACCACATGTGTATCTTGGTTTCCATTACATTAAGCTTATTACAAAAGACAAAATACATATAGGACAATGGCTATATAAGAAAAAAATTCTAATAGGACAAAATGCTTTGAAATGGGTAAGTCATTTGCTTCTTCATGGAGCTCATTGGTGATATATGAATTCCATGCTCTGAACTCTATAGCAATGGCTTTGATTTAGACTGGAAAATTTGTTGCAAACCACATCTGCACCTCCAATTCTTCTATCAATATGGATTTGGAGCTATATTGTACACTATTCCACAGCCATGATAGTTTCATGTGAGTTTTCGCTGGTGCAGTGGCATACTATAGAATAATTTCTTTAGTAATCTCCAAGCCTTCCAATTCTGATACTTGTTTGATCTGATCAATGTATCGCTTCACTTCTCGTAAGATGATATATCTGCCTCTTATTTCTCCAAGTGATACCACTAAAAGTATCATGTGTTTTTGTGCTAGGGACTCCAAACCATTGTGTAATTGACTATAAGTAGTAATAGTGTTATTTAATTGTTCTCTGAGACAGATGTAACTCTAACTCTGGAGTTTCAACTGAACTCTATCTACTTTAACAACAATCATATCCTTTTTTACCAACTGTTGTGGAACATCTGGATATTTGGCAGCCCATTCCTAGATTTGATCCGCAACTCTGTTTTCCACCTTTAAGAGCTTCACAGCTTCTTGTGATTTATTTTTTGTACTAACTAGAGGTGTCACTACTTCATGCAGGAGAATCATTTCATCATATAATTATGCCATGATGTCCTCCATTGGTCGCAATTCTTCCTGTATAGATGAATGCCATTTTGCTGTTTTGAGACTGCTAGAAGATAATCATTGATTTTTTGTAGTGAGATGTTCCACTTGTTTCTTTACTGCAACCAATTATTTCCTTAATCATGCATTCTCATTCAAGAAGTACTCTGAGTTATCACGTGTTGTTACAGACAAAAAAACATTAGTTTCCCTAATTGCCTGGGGATTCCTCCTAGTATTTGTATTTATCACCTTCTTCATGGATACAGAGACTAGATTATGAATATCATTTAGGAACAATATTAATCTTCTTTCAAGATCCTTTTCTTCAACTAATAAAATGTAACATTGCATATGTCCATGACTCTGTCTTCTAGTGGAAGTGTGATTCACATCTCATCAAATGGGAGATGGCCACCTATAAGAGGAGGTTCTATCAAAGAACCTAGTTCATCATCCATGGGTTGGATGGAATCATCTTCCTCCAACTCTATTTCTATTTCCTGAGTCATCTATTCTTCTTCCGGCCTATGTACTTCTTCCTCCTACTGTGAATGTCTTTGTTGCTCCTCTTCTATTCTTCTTCTTTCTTCTTCTTCCTCTTGTTTCTTTCTGAGAAGTTCATCCTACTTCCTCTTCTCCTCTTCCTCTTTTTGCATCTTTTCCTTTTCAACATCAATAGTACCTTTCCTTAATTGATGAACTTTCCATTTTCAATTGCTCTATGTTGTTGGATCATGCTTTACCTTTTTCCTAGGAGTTGATGCGATAGCTTGTGCAATTGTTGTTTGTGGTTCCTCCTGTACCTTTACATATAGAATTTGTGGAATTGTAGATGTGTCTTCCTCATCTCCTAGGTGAGTCTTCCTTAATGTTTTATACCAATTATTCACTTTTTCATATTCTACATTAAGCATTGGTACATAGCCTCAGGTGTATCCTATCCTGTCATAATGTGCCTGACACATTTTCCTGGGATCATACGTGTGAAAATTCCTAGTTCCAAAGCGGAGGAGGTCTAATTCTTGTATTTCGACATTTTCCACCTTGAATCTCTTCAGTTCGTACATTCCAATCCTCAAATGGAAATTGATCCAAGGCTTCTTCTTCCTTCTCTAAAGAACTCTTGATAATCTACCCTTCAACTGATAAGCAACTTCTTGCAGGACTACCTTATTAGTCACATATCGTGGCATAACATGGGGAGGCATTTGGAATCCAAAGCATTTAAGATATGTTTCAACTGGTATGATAAAATAATATGCAATATCATGCGACACTTGCTTCACCTAGTCAGTCATGTAAGAAGGATCAATCTCATATACCATCTTAAATATGACTAAGAAAAATTAATCTGCCAATCTGTCATATGCCCCTCAGAAACTCGAATCTGACAACACTTTGTAAATGGAATTAAACTAAAAACTTATCTCATGGGGTCGAGTTGCAATACATCCCTAGGAATGCATTCTATGTGGAGAGCCCATGTAACAGATATGCTGACATATAAAACTCTGGTGCGTGATTTTCCCTTATTATTGATTTAGCTTGCCCAACATATCATTGCAACTCAAAAGAAAGTATATCTACCCAATTAAAGATTCTTCCATGTGTAACAACCAATCTGAGCATAAATACCTAATTCTCTTCAAATACTTCAACATTCTTCCATCCATGCAGCCTACAAAACATGGCAATAAGGTACTGGTACACCTCCCCCAAAATCCTAGTCGGGTAAACTGCATATGGGTGGTGTTGAAATTTGGCAAGCTCTTGAATGTGTCCTTAATATATTCCTTACCTTCCAAATATTCAAGGAACTGATTATGCATGAATGTGTCCTTCCATGTGACCTTAGAATATTTGTCTATAAAACAATGTGTGTCTGTGAGTATAGGAGTGGAATTCTTTGCAATTTCCACTACTTCTTCAGTGCTTGATTCTAACACTTCTTTTGAGGCCACTCGATGGGTAGCGGGAGGCATCTTTCCAGCAAATGATGAAAGAGTAATGAGACTAGTAGCTGGAACACTTGCATGTTAAAGAACACTCATGGTGACAAAAAATAGCTTTATGAAATCCTCTATCTATTACATGAAATAACTTAGAAAATCATTTTTAGGGAGCCATCAAGGATAACTAAGAGTGCAAGCCAATTAAAGATGGGACAGGATCACTGTTTACATAAGAAAAAATGCACCAAGACAAAGGAAAGTGCATGTTAGAGCAATAATGAAGGCTAGAGACTCACAAGAGGCATTCAAGGTGTGCTTGTGTGCTCAAGCAAGAGATAGAAAGAGCTCAAAGGTGTAGGGCGCACTATCGAAGCACGAAGGGAAATATTTTGTGGGTTTGGGGTGTGCTAGTGCTGTTATTCTTCATACTTCTTCCCATTCCATCAAGTATGGATATTTGCAGTTCCTGCATCCAGAGGAATTGAACCCGCGAGTTCGCCAATTATGAGTTGGGCACTTTTAACCATTCAGCCATGGATGTTGGATAAAGATCATCAACATATTCATTCTATAATATGAGTACTAAGGGACCAAGGAGAGAACAAAGGTGGATATTGAAGGGACAAGAGATCAAGCTTTGATCCTTTTGAGTGTGCTATTGCACTGAAGAGGACTAGGAGGGTGCAGGGAACAAAATTGGAGTATGAAGGGGAAAACATTCATTGATTTAGGGTGTGCTCATGCGCTCAAGGAGGGCGCAATTCTTCGAGTCGAAGGAGTGTGCTCAAGAGGAAACTTTGACTTTTCAGGGCACAAATTTCCAAGATAGCAAGGCCTTTGTTTCCATAAATGCGCTCTTGCTTGAAATGGATCAAGAAAAACTTAAAGAATTTCAACAAAAAGATAAAATGGTTGTATTTTTAAGAGGAAGGATCTACAAATACTTATATATTTTGTCAGTCTCATGATGAGAATGTGAAGAGTTATAGAAAGTGAATAGTCACAACTGAAACATCATATTGACACTTGTACAAGAATGAATGGATTAAACGCCATCAAACAAA
The DNA here is from genome assembly GCA_000404065.3 of Pinus taeda. Taxonomy (NCBI): domain Eukaryota; kingdom Viridiplantae; phylum Streptophyta; class Pinopsida; order Pinales; family Pinaceae; genus Pinus; species Pinus taeda. Next base: position 37,965 of record APFE030770314.1, on the reverse strand, counting down.
TTGAAAATAAGCGAAGTTCCAACAAATAAAGTAAGATCAACAACAAAAACATCAAAGACAACTGAAAGATTAACATGCAAAAACTTGGAACAACAATTGATGAAGAGCTCCTTGATTCAAAGATGTGTGCTCAACCCAAATGAGAGTGATTATGAGAAAGAATGATTAAATTAGTTGATTATAAAGAGATTACATGCAAATCAAAATAGTGTATGATCGCCACTTGTTGAAAAATGAATGAGTTTATTAAGTGAAGTGAAGTGGGCTCGTATTTTATAGGAGTGTGCCCACATGCAATAAGAAAAGCACATGCATGAGTTTGAAGAGGGCACAATTCTTCGAGTCAAAGGAGTGCACTCAAGTGGAGGGCACATTGAATTGGCATGAAGGAGTGTGCTCACTAGGGCGAAGTTGTCCATCACAAAGGAGTGTGCTCAACTAGATCACAATTTCATGTCGTCTTGGAGTGCACTTTTTCCAAAGAAAGTGTTTTTTCTCACTTTTTTGTGTGATGCATGTTGAAAAAAGTTAGTTAGTTAGTCAAGAAAATTTATTTCTTCTCCTATCTTTGGATAAGATAACACAAGTGGTTCTAAGGATAAGGTGACGACGCTCAGAAACTTTGACTTAGGAGGATGGTACACTTAGAGATAACACAAGGATAGTCAATCAAACACACTAGGTAGCTTGGAATGACATTTCACTTAGGATCCAAAACTAGATTAAGTGTAAATTTTAGATGTTCATTGTCGCAACGACAACACATACTTTGAGGTACATTTTCCTTTTGAGTTTCTCATTTCATAGGATATCAATGTTTCATGTAATTGATATGATGTTAATGTGTTAAGATCTTGCATCTCCTTAATGGCTAATACTTTGGCATTGAATTTTATAGGAAGAGATATCAACATGTTTTGAAATACAAAGGAATCACCCACAAGTTCATTAAGTCATCTCATGTGTTGAATATTTCATCCATGTGAAGGAAAAATATGGAAATGTCCTCATCATCATTCATCTTTAATGATTCAAATTGCATTATATAGACTTGGGGTTTAACTTCCTTTATCTTATGCTCACCTTCATATAAACTCATTAACTTATCCCATATTTATTTGAATGTTGTGCAAAGCATGATTTTAACTAACTCATATTCAAGAAAACCACCTATGATTTCATTCATTGTAAGTGAATTCAAGTTTATCATCTCTTTCAATCAATACTTCTAGTATTGTATATCCATTCTAAGTTATATCCCAGACATTTACACCAAGATATGCTATGTAATTTTTCTTTCTTACCTTCCAAAATGCATAATTCGTTGCTATAAATATAGGACCTTTGTTGGTGAAATTTCATTCTTGGCCATCCATTGTCTCAAATCTCCCTTCTAGTTGTTAAACTATTGTTGGAAACTAGGAAAATATTAAAGGGGGGGTGGGGGGTGGGGGTGAATTAGTATTTTAACATTTTTAACAATTAATTAACCAATTAAACACATTCAACAAGATAAAAACACGCCAATCACATAAATTTTTGAACACTAGAGGTTTATGTGGAAACCCATAGGGGATAAAACTACAAATTCCTTTTTATTGTGATGTAAATGTAAGCTCCAACTCCAAATTACATCAAATTATGTAGGCATCAACCTACAAGAGGCTCTAATCCAATTTTATTTGCAAGCAGCCACTTACTAGAAGCACCAATTCCTTGATATTTATATGCACCAGCTTAAAGGAGGCTCCAACCCACTATATTTGCAAGCACCTACTTGTTCAAACTTTTATATCTTTCTTTCATCTTCTTTTCAAACTTAGATCCATCGCAATTGAAATATTTCGGAAACAGTGGTTTAATTCTCAAATCTATTGACACCTTTCTGCAACAACATTTCATCCTTTAATTCACTAATTCAATTCATTTTTCTTTTGGTTCTACAATATTTATCCTTTTAAGTTTGATTCCCTATTATTCTCCTTGTACAAATAATGCTTCTTTGCTTCTACTCATTGACTATAGTTCTTAATCTAAATTTTGCATGGGAAAACACACTTCTTATTTCGCCTAATTTACTTTTATAGATCACTTTTTATTTTTCCTAAAGAACAACCTCTAAGCACTTCACTGTATTTTGGTGCTCAAACACCAAACTTTTTCTCACAACCCTATATAGTTAGCTCCTAGGTGCACATGATTGGAAGTTTAAACCATGGGCTTAAGACCAAAAGGAAATTAGCCCTAGACCATATCAATTTTCCCAACTGTTAAACATCCAACACATTTATAGGCGTGCTAATTGTTTTAATTTCAACCAATGGCTAAAATGTCACCATGGGGTCCCCTTGTATATTCAAAAACCATCAAAGTGGGGAAGGGGGTCCACAATTTATCGCATATGCGATTAATGACCCCCACCTTTTACAAACATGCCAAACTAATCCTGTGAGCTGGTTACATATGACAACAAAGACGACACTTCGGCCTGCCCCCCGAATATATGAACTATAACAAAGGGGGTGAGGTCTGCAATTTGTCATTTGTTGAAATGCACTTGATAGGAAGTCCTTTTTCTATTGACTGTCACTCCACTTCTCTTTTGCTCACTGCTCATTACTCATACTGAAAATACATTGAAACCACTGGTCCAGTAACCAATAAATACTCAAACACTTGCATATAACCTCATGTGACCAAGGTCAGAACCTAGCGCTTACCACTCGCCGCCTGTCACCCAGACTTCAATGCTAATTGACTCATTTTGATAAATATAATTGTTATATGCTAGGAAAATTGTAATATTTTGGTCACCACCTGCTGCCAAAGCTCCAATTGCTACTTCATCTCCATGGTCAAACTTGTTTAACACTCTAATGGCTTACAAAACCACTCCCCGGTGTGAATCCCGAGGTTCTTCCACCTCACCTACCAGTTGTATTCTATGCCACTTTTCATGTTGCATCATTACCATGTGTCCTTTCCTAAGGCCACCACATGTGACTCAAAAAAGGGCCACTTTGCCACCAAAAGGGCCAAATCCACCTACCATGTGTCACGTCCATCAAGTTCCATGTCAACACCTTAAGCCATGTCATCTCTCTATTACTGCCACCTATCTCCACGTGTTGCTATTTCATGCTAATATCCACATTGATTCGATGCTAGAAAATACAATATCTGATCTTTTTCATCATGTCTTTCTTGTTACACCTCCAGGAGGCCCATATGTCGAGATGACCATGAAGCCTAGATAAATCTGGTTGATCCAGTATTTGACTATTCCAGATGTGTTGTTGGTGAATTCACCCTGAGAGGCCTTGATGTAGGAGCATCCAGCTCAACATTATCATTGTATTCTAGTAGAAATAAGGGGTCTTGTGTTTCATGGAAGTTGGTTTCCTAAGTATTGAGATAATGTAATTATTTAATGTTTTGAGTGATTTTAGTGAGAATAGGAATTAATTGAATATTGTGAAGCTTTATTGTAAATTTCTCGAATGTAGGAGAACATGAGAGATTTAGGATAGTTGAGTGATGAGAGGATTGAGAATTGATTGTAAATCCTAGATTAGGAGTCAGTTCATGATTTTGTGGATTTGAGAGAATCCTTAGGGACAAGGAAGAGATTTTAGGAATTCGTTGAGGAGTTTATGGATCTAAACCAAAAATTGGTTTTAGAGTCCTTATGTATAAATGTAAGCCTAAAAGGCAAAGACAAAGGTTAGATAGGTTAGAAAGTCATATAATTAGCTGGTTAAGCTAGAATGTGGTTTTGAGCCTACGGGCAGAATGTAAACAAAGGCCACTGATATTAGAAAATCAGGCCGAGAGATAGAGTCTCAATCTATAATTGTTTGTTGTGTTTATATATACAGAAAGTGATTAAAATCTGTATAAATGCGTGATTGAGTGTTGAATGATAGATTGAGTGCAGCAGAGAATTGCATATATATATATTTATGCAGGCGAAGTGCAGTGAACACAAAGAGGCAAAGTTTAGCGAGACATAGAGAGAAGAGGAGAACGTGATAGAGGATCATGAGGATCTTTGAATCCATTATAAGACAAGGTAAATCTTAGTAGAGGTAGAGATCAAAGGAGAATGCGCAGAAATCAACCTTGGAAGTGAATTAAGCAGCGGAAGAGCCAAGGGCCGAAACCCTGAAGAAAATCCAAAACCACAAAAAACTGAAGAAATGCGCAAAAATATAAGTAAAGAGAAAGGTGGAAGAAATGGAATATGGGTGAATAATAGCCGTTGGATCTTTATGATCAACAGTAGGGATTAAATCGCATTGGCGATCGAGAAATCTCGCCATTGGATGGATATCGGGCGCTAAATTAATCGGGGTTTAATTGAGAAGCTGGACCCGAACTTTATTAGATTGGGAGCTTATAATTTCCATCGGGTCCGTATAGATGAATAATTGTCACGCTTGTTATCAACCCGAAATTATTGTGAACCATTGGATCTGCTAAGTGCGGATCAACGGTAGAGAACCGTTGGGTATTGGGAGAGTTAAGGACCGTTGGATCAGAAGGTGGATCAATGGTGGAGATGAGATCGACAATCGCATGTCAAAAAGGTCAGAGGGTTGGCTACAGTGTTATAACGAAGGGCCAATATGCCGATAGCAATAAGCGTTGATCGGAAATCAGAGGAATCATAGGTCGGGTAATTGGAGCAGTGGAAGAGTTAACATGGAGGAGCAGACCCAATGGAATTTATAGTGGCGGGTCTATCGAATTTGAAATCCGAATAAAGAGTTCCGAGCATATTTTTTATGTAATCCCTTTGTATTTTATAAAGTGCTAAGCCAAGTCTTTTAAGGCATATTAGAGTCAGAAGGTGGTGAGGCATATATGCATGTAAAATCTGTGGAGGAGAGATAGCCAATTGCGATAAAGGAAATCCTCGAGAAGTGTGCATAGTCTATACCAAAGCAGAAAAAGGTATGATTTATGTATGTTTTCCTTTGTTAATGGGTTTTATAAGGAAAAGTGTCGATGAAAGGTTTCATGTGTAAATATATATATTAACCAATGTTTTAAGAAGGAAAGTTTGATACATATGCAGGTTTATGGGTTTTATAAAGGATTGAAGAGGGTTTTAATTCTCGATAGAAGGATATAGATAAATGAAGGCTTGAGGATTAATTTAACTTTCGATAGGAGGTTTAAGCAAGGTGATTGGTTCTGATATAAAAGGAACTGTGGAAAAAAGGGCCTTAGCCATGTATGGTTGAAGATTGACTCTTTTTTGAGTCAAATACCTGGGGCAGATGTATTTATGTATTTTTATGCATACTGTGGGTAAAGCAGGGGTAACCCTGCATCATTTTGGTATCAGCGCTGAACAAAGGAATTATGTATGAAAGTTTCTTTGAAGGAATTTAGAACATAGGTATTTGGAAAGATGTGTATGTAGGCGAGGGAGATCTGATTCTAATATGACAGCGAAGCAACCAGAGTATAGTTGGGAGAATGGAGAAGAAGAACATATAAGTTATTAGGGGGAGGTGACTAAGAATTAAGAAGAGGCTGTAGAGACATAAAGAATCCACAACGATGTTTGGAGAATGGAGATTCACTCAAATGTGAATGGTGAATGGAGACTACTTATGAAATCATACAACAAAAGAAGATCAAGCCCTAAAAAATAGTAATGAAGGAAATTGTTAAGGATTTCTGAGTAGAAGAAAACCTTAGCAAACGAGAAATTTTCGCTGATAGTTAAGCTTTGCCAAGATAAAGCCGGAAGATTGGATGAAATAATCAGATTCTAAATCTGATTGACAGTAGTTGAATATTGAGAATTTGTGCAGTGGAAGCATAAATATTTGTTGAAACAGATTTGTAGAAATGGTGAGATCTTGAAGGTAGGTGGAGGTATGCTGTTTTGTTTAATGATTAGCAAATATTGAATGAGTGAAATTTTATAGTAGGATTACAGTAGTTAAACTGTAAGAGGGATGTTTGTAATTTTTTTAAGAAGCAAAGTTTGAAGATACAACTAAAGGCTAGTGGAAAGGATAGTCCATTCAAAAGTGCAAGTGAATGGGAGGACAAGATCAGACAAAGATCTTGAAGGTAAGATGATTTGGTTTTATTTTGGATTTGAAGAATGAAAAGTTGTAATCTTTGTATTGAAGCAAAATTATTGTTGCAACTCCCAAAAGGCAATTCCACAAAGGATGTGGGTAGAATTGCTAAGAGACAAGAGAAGCTAGTTAGAGTTTCTAAGTGAAAGCAGGATGTGGCAGAACCTTGAGGATTTCCAACAGAGATTGGATAAAGAGGATGGTTGTATTCTTGAGAAGGTACAGATGAGTTGAATCCTAGAAGGAGCAAAGGTGTTTCTCAAAAGGAGTTTCCAGAGATAGAGAACCAATTGCTTGCCAAAACACTGAGTGAGGAGAGCTTGGTGAGGTATGTGGCAGCAGGACAGACTCGCTGTTGTCGAGGCTTTAGTGCAACACATAGTGAGTGAGTGAGAAACTCATAGAGATGGAGAGGATGATGACTAGTGACAATCATAACAAAGGTTTTGAAAGAAACCACAACCAAGGACAAAAGGAAGGATATGCCAAGGAAAATGGCATACCGCGACAGTTGAGTAAAGAAGAATATGAGAGGGAGAAGGATGAGATAGATGTTAGGCTTGAAGTATTAATGGAGATGTTGCAAAGAAATGAAGAAGACCAGAAGCATGGTTATGACATGAGAAAGAAAATGAAGTGGCAGAGGCTACAAGAGAAGAGGAATCAGCAGGTGAATATGCAGTTGATAAAGGAGATAAGGGAACTTGAACAGATTATAGAGAAACTCTAAAGAGTTGAGCCACAACAAAAGGGAGATGCTAAAGAAGATGTTGAAGTTTTGATATGTGAACCAAAAAGTGGACCATTACTTTTTGAAAGTGATGAAGAGCTAGAGGAGTTGAATCATATGAATGATTTAGAGCAGCCAGAAGACTTGATGACTGAAGCATCAAGTGAGACCAAAAGGTCCTGTATTTTTAAAACTAATGATTAAATTGTGTATGATTGCAGGTTTAGAAGAAGATAGGCAGTGTTTTAAAGCTGTCAAAAACATGAAATAATACCTTCCAGGAGATGAAATTTTTGAAGCAGAATATGACAAGGAGACTGAGAAAGAATTAGTTCACTACAGTGGACAAGTGCTGAAACATCATTGCAACAGAGGATAAGAAAGAGAGACTAGCTGACAGTCTCAAGATTTCTTTGATTTTGAATCACCATACTGATATGCTGACAGAAGAAGAGAGATCCAAGCAGCATAATGAAGTTTTGCCAAGGGAAAAAGAGATACAGAGACCTTGTATTTTTTATTATGATGATTGTCTTCTAATTGAAGATGTTGTTGCAAAAATTGGAACATATTTGGCATAGGTGGGCAGCCAAATGAAAGAAGAAGAGGAAGGACATCTACTGAAGGATGTTAAGAAAGATTTAGCAAAGGAAGAAGGACCATGTGATGATGGATCAATAGCAAATGAAGAAATGGGAGATTGTGTAAAATTTCCAAAGTTCACTCTAAGTAAAATCATTGAGATGTATAGGGAATTAGAATTTCAAAGAAGGAAGTTAGAAGAGCAGAGGATAAATGTTTAGGATAGATTGCTAAAGAAGGACGAAAAAGAAGTTGTCATAAATGAAATACAAGAAGAAGTTGAGAGCTGCATGAAACAGAAGCAGGAAATTGTTTTGAAAGGCAATATAGCAGCAGTAGAAAAGGTGAAAACTAGCAGTAAAGAAGAGAGTAAGGATGAAAACGAGGTGATCAGAATAAGTGAAGAACAAGTAAGAATGAAAGTTCAAAAATCAATAGTTGAAAACAGTCAGCAAATTGAGGATATACTGGACAGAGAGATTGAACTGATAAGAAGGTTAATGATGAAAGTGTCTAAGAAGAAGACAACAACAAAAAAGGAGAGGAGTGACAACAAGAGGAAGATAGTCGCAGGCTACGAAAGCAGAGAAAGTGGAGCATTACAACATAAGGTATGGAGACCTGGAGAACATCAGCAGACAACAACAACAATAGAGAAATTGACAAGAAAAGATAGATTACAAAATAAATTCTGGGATCCAAGAGGAAGCAATTATCCAGACTTATGACTAGGTGGTCATAAATTTTCTTAGATGGGGATTCTGATGTAGGAGCATCCAGCTCAACATTATCATTGTATTCTAGTATAAATAGGAGGGGTCTTGTGTTTCAAGTAAGTTGGTTTCCTAAGTATTGAATTAATGTAATTATTTAATGTTTTGAGTGATTTTATTGAGAATAGGAATTAATTGAATATTGTGAGGCTTTATTGTAAATGTTCTCGAATGTAGGAGAACATGAGAGATTTAGGATAGTTGAGTGATGAGAGGATTGAGAATTGATTGTAAATCCTAGATTAGGAGTCAGTTCATGATTTTGTGGATTTGAGAGAATCCTTAGGGATGAGGAAGAGATTTTAGGAATTTGTTCAGGAGTTTATGGATCTAAATCAAAAATTGGTTTTAGAGTCCTTATGTATAAATGTAAGCCTAAAAGGCAAAGAGAGAGGTTAGATAAGTTACAAAGTTAGATAATTAGATGGTTAAGCTGGAATGTGGTTTTGAGCCTACGGGCAGAATGTAAACAGAGGCCACTGATATTAGAAAAACTGGCTGAGAGACAGAGTCTCAATCTGTAATTGTTTGTTGTGGTTATATATACAGAAAGTGATTAAAATCTGTATAAATGCATGATTGAGTGTTGAATGATAGGTTGAGTGCAGCAGAGAATTGCATATATATATTTATGCAGGCAAAGTGTAGTGAACGCGAAGAGGCAAAGTTCGGCAAGACATAGAGAGAAGAGAAGAATGTGATAGAGGATCACGATGGATCTTTGAATCCATTATTAGACAAGGTAAAGCTCAGTAGAGGCCAAGATCAAAGGATAATGCGCAGAAATCAACCTCGAAAGCGAATTAAGTAGCGGAAGAGCCAAGGGCCGAAACCCTGAAGAAAATCCAAAACCATAGAAAACTGAAGAAATGCGCAAAAATCTAAGTAAAGAGAAAGGTGGAAGAAATGGAGTATGGGCGAACTGTAGCCGTTGGATCTTTATGATCAACGGTCGAGATTAAATCACATCAGTGATCGAGAAATCTCGCCATCAGATGGACATCGGGAACTAAATTAATCGGGGTTTAATTGAGAAGCCAGACCTGAACTTTATTAGATTGGGAGCTTATAATTTCCATCGGGTCTATACAGCTGAATAACCGTCGGGCTTGTTATCAACCTGAAATTATTGTGAACCATTGGATATGCTAAGTGAAGATCAATGGTAGAGAACCATCGGAGATCGAGAGAGTTAAGGACCATTGGATTGGAAGGTGGATAAACATTGGAGATGAGATCGACGATCGCATGTCGGAAAGGTCAGAGGGTTGGCTACAATGTTATAACGAAGGGTCGATACGCCGATAGCAATAAGCGTTGATCGACGATCAGAGGAATCGAAGGTCGGGTAATCGGAGCAATGGAAGAGTTAACATGGAGGAGCGGACCCGATGGAATTTATAGTGGCGGGTCTATTAGATTTGAAATCCGAATAAAGAGTTCTGAGCGTAGTTTTTATGTAATCCCTTTGCATTCTATAAAGTGCTCGGCGGAGTCTTTTAAGGCATATTGGAGTCGGAAGGTGGTGAGGCATATATGCATGTAAAACCCGCGGAGGAGCGATAACTAATTGCGATAAAGGAAATCCTTGAGAAGTGTGCAAAGTTTGTACCAAAGCGGAAAAAGGTATGATTTATGTATGTTTTCCTTTGTTAATGGGTTTTATAAGGAAAAGTGTCGATGAAAGGTTTTATGTGTAAATATATATATTAACCAATGTTTTAATAGGGAAAGGTTGATATATATGTGGGATTATGGGTTTTACAAAGGATTGAAGAGGGTTTTAATTCCTGATAGAAGGATATCGATAAATGAAGGCTTGAGCATTAATTTAATTTTCGATAGGAGGTTTAACCGGGGTGATTGGTTCCGATATAAAAGGAACTGTGGCAAAAAGGGCCTTAACCATGTATGGTTGAATATTGGCTCTTTTGTGAGTCAAATACCTCAAACATATGTATTTATGCATTTTCATGCATACTGTGGGTAAAGTAGGGGTAACCCTGCATCAGGCCTGAATTTTTGGATGCCTGATGCATCCTGGATGAGTCCAGATGCCCAAATAAATCCTATTGATCTGGTAGCATTACCCTTACATAGGTATGCTAGGATTTTCTTGTTTCATTATTTACAAAACTATTATCTATATCCTTTTGTTTTATAAAACCATCTCTTAATCCCAAACTATTAACAAATATCCCATGCTCAAATAAATCCTATTGATCTAGTATCTAGTTGTTTCAACCACACACCAAATTCCTTTACCTAGTATATTTTGGATTCATGAATGATTTTGGATTCCCTAGATGTCTACATGAGTCCAGATGCCCCAGATGTCTAGATGAATCCATCATTCGGTTGTTTTTTTCAAACCCTAGTTGGTTGCACCTTAGATGTCTCAAATGCCTAGATTTCTTGAAACCATTTATGCCTGCTAACACTACCTTTACTTCAAAAGGATTTTTCTCCTCATTCCTTAGGATTTTGACTAAGTTCCATATACCACTAGAAGGATCTTTAAGAGGAATATCCAACCATGCACTTTTCATGTTCTTTTTAAGTTCTTACTTGTAAACAAAATGCCTTCAAATATAGGATAATATGTTATACATCACACAACACACATTAATAACAACATTTACAATCTCCCCCTGAACTTGTCATCACTTGACATTGATGACTAAACTTGGAATTAATAAAAACAAATACCAACTTGTTCAACATTTCCAATAATACCAAGAGTACTTCTATAATATATTTTGATCTTCAAACCTTCATTTTGTAAAGTAAAATCATAGAAGGACCATTTAAAACTTTAGGGAAAGATTTAAATAAATGGAAAGTGGTAGAATGATAATAAAACATAGCATTAATAATAGAAAAAATTTCATATTTTTCAAATGAAAAGAGGATGTTAGGAAATTATATATTACAGAGCAAGGGAACACATAAAATATATTGTAGAAATATAAACACAAAAAACACATAAAACAAGAGAAATACAGATATACATGGTTCACCCAATTTGGGCTACATTAACGAAGAAACAATTAGTCCTTCCTTTTATATTATCCAGCAAAATGAAGAGATACAACCTACAGTAGATCCACTGTAATTCCCTCTTCACTCTCACACAATATCCTCTCTCTTTCTCACTCAAAATACAGATCTGCATAGACGCAATACAATTCCCTCTTATATAGCGTGGGGTTTCCTTTTAGGGCAAAAAAACTCTAAATTAAACATATCTTCTACCATCAGATCTCTGCCTAATGAGCAGCCCAGATTGACTACAAACTTACAACATTTTACAAGGAAATTTTATATCTATTTTTAGCTTCGGGTGCGCTTCCCTCAATCCCCCGCCAGGGGGGGGGGATCCCAAAGATCACAACTGCCCCCCCTAGACCCCCCTTGCAGCACAAATATTACAGGTGGAGTTGTTGCCACATTATGAATTGGGGTCCAATGTGGTGATACCTCTGAATAAAGAAGATAATCAAGCTCCACACCCAACAACCTCCCACTTGGAGACTAATTATAGCAACTCCACTGCTGCTTCATTTGCTGGACAATGACTCCACTTTAGACCTGGTTGTTTCTCATCTTCTTCATCATACTTGAAGACCAATTGAAATTGAGAAAAATATCAGTTTCTCCCTAGTTACAACTTCTGTTAACACATCTGCAGGATTGTGGCTAGTGTGCATCTTTTCCAGCTTCAACTATCCATCTTCCAATGATGACCATATGAAATGGTACTTGAGTTGTATATGTTTAGTCTTGGAATGAAATGCAGAGTTCTTTGAAAGATGTATGGCACTCTGGCTGTCACTGTATAACCTGCCCAACTCCTGATTCTTACCCAATTCATCCAGAAACCTTTGTTGCCAAATCATTTCTTTACTAGCCTTTCTAGTAGCAACATACTCTGCTTCCATTGTTGAGAGTGCAACAACACTTTGCAGTTTTGAAACCCAACTAACAACTATTCCACCTACAGTAAACACATACCCTATTGTGCTCGTCCTATTATCTCTATCACCTGCCATAACTGCATCAACATATACTTGTAGAGAAATGTTTGAAACACCAAGGCATAATGCTTGATTTGTGGTACCTCTTAAATACTTGAGAATCCACTTCACTGCCATCCAATGTTCTTTTCCTGGATTGTTCACATACCTGCTTACAACTCCCACTGCATGTGCAATGTCAAGCCTTGTACAGACCATTGCATACGTTAAGCTTCCAACTACTGATGCATATGGAATTTTAGACATATAAGCAATTTCTTCCTGAGTCTTGGGACATACCTTCACACTTAGTTTGAAATGGCTAGTCAAAGGTATACTAACTGGTTTTTCATTTTGCATATTAAATCTTTTCAACACCTTTCCTATGTACTCACTTTGAGACAATGTTAATTTTTGATTCTTCCTATCTCTAATTATTCTCATATCAAGGATTTGTTTTGCAGCACCCAAATCCTTCATTGCAAATGAGTTCAACAATTTTCTTTTGAGCACATTTATTTCATGCATGTTAGAACCTGCAACAAGCATGTCATCTACATACAATAACAATATAATATAGTTGCCATCATTTTTCCTTTTGAGATAAACACAATCATTAGAGTGACATCTAGTATAACCTTGTTTAGACATAAACATAACAAATTTTAGATACCACTGCCTTGGAGCTTGTTTTAAGCCATACAAGATCTTCTTCAACTTGCACACTAGTTTCTCCTTCTATTTTACCTCATATCCTTGTGGCTGCTACATGTTGGGTCTTGAAAATGTCATTCATTTCCATTACACTTTCACTATTATGTCCATTATATCACCTCCATTTCACTACTATGTCACTACATTCATCCCACTTTCATTATCATTGGGCCACATTTATGTTTTTCCAAACTTTATTAATTCTTAGCCTTTTTAAGTAAATTTGAGGTTAAAATTAGAAAATAATGTGCATATGCTTATACCTAACAAGTGGGTTGAGATTGTTGACATGTGTAGGTCAAAATGAGGCTTCTAGAAGACCTTTATGTGGCACTCTAAGGCCAAATTCGAATTTGATTGGAAAGAATCATGGGATCATGAGGATATGTTTCACATCTCCTAATTGTATTGAAACTCTAAGAAGACATGTGTCTTTTCAGTTCCTATTTTGATTAGGACTCTAGAGGTAGAGGGAGAGATTCATGGACTCTCATTAATGAGATGGCTTCTCATATTTTTGTATAAATAGGAGATCTCTCTCCTTAATTTGTTAGCTTGTCAGTCTTAGTCTTAGCTTGGAGTTTGTAGTTATTCTTTGATGGCTTTGGAAAGCGTTGGAGAGCTTTTTTGTACTTTGTAAGTTTGAAGAATTTTAATAAAGCTTTGATGTTCTCAACATGGAAGGAGATGTGAAGTAGATGTCATGGAGCATATTAGAATGTATTAGAATGTAAGGTAGAGTAGATTTTATTTTGTAATTTTTCTTTGATTTCATTATGTCATTTGATTGCTTTCAAGTTTGATAGATCAGATTTCCATTCATGCAATTTTAATTCATGTAAGTGTGTTCAACCAGTTGATTGTAGATTAGTTTTTCTTTACATGTTTTTGCATCAAATAGTGACATGAGATTGGCCTCTTTGCTGACTTTGTTTTTTTTAGCTTTCCAATTTCAGTTATGCTTTGATTCCAGTCTAATATATTTGTTGTTGTTAGTTAGTTTAGATATCAAATTCTTCATGACATTTGATGTTATCTCTAGAGCCATGGCTTAACTCAGAAAAGCTACTTGGTGAGCTATCGGATTATGAATGAAGTGATTTGATTTTACTTTCATTTCTACAATTAGATATCAGGTCCTTCATGACATTTGACGTTATCTCCAAAGCCATGTCTTAACCCCGAAAAGCTACTTGGCAAGCTATTGGATTATGAGTGAAGTGATTTGATTTTACTTTCATTTTTGCAATTAGATATCAAGTACTTCATGTTATTGACGTTATCTCTGGAGCCATGGCTTAACCTCGAAAAGCTACTTGGTGAGCTATTGGAATAAGTGAAGTAATTTGATTTTTATTTTATTTAGATATCAATTCTTCATGTTATTTGACGTTATCTCCGAAGCCATGGCTTAACCCTGAAAAGCTACTTGGCGAGCTATCATATTATAAGTGAAGTAAATTGATCTTGCTTTGGTTAGTCTGCAATTTTTGGTTTGTTTGAGTGCAATAATTTAGATTTTATTTCTGTAATTAGATGGGCAGCAGAGACAATGATTTCATGATCAGTATTTCATCTTTTGTTTGATTTAAGTAGCTACATATTTACACTTTTTTTCAAGTACTGATTTGATCAATATCATGTTTTGAGATCTTTTGAAGTGCTAAGTTTTGGAAGTTACCATTAGGGACATAAACTTTGTCTTGAAATCTCCATCCATACTTGACCTTTAAAATTATTCTTAAGACCTTAGAATAGGATTTCCATTTGCATTAAACACTTTAGGAAACCAACAAGAACAAAACCCAAAAAAAACAACATAAACTATAAAACAACGCAGTAAGAAAAATTTTAACTAAGCACATATGGTGCACCACACTTCATCAGTTTACGATACCTGGATTGATAATTTATGTAGAACAATTTAAGACGTTAAATTGACTAGACACTACATATATATCTCTTCTTCCAAATCCCCATGGAGAAAAGTTGTCTTTACATCTAACTGCTCAAGATGCAAATCTTTAGTTGCTACTAGACTTAAAATAGTTATGATTGAAGTCATTTTAACAACAAGAGAAAATATCTCATCAAAGTCTATATCATTTTTCTGTGCAAACTCTTTCACCACAAGTCTAGCTTTATACCTTTTCCTACCTCCATCTTCTTCCTTCAACCTGTAAACCCATTTATTCTGCAATGTTGTTTCCTGCAGGCAAACCTGACTAAGTCCCAAGTTTGGTTATGTGCTAAGGAGTCCATCTCTTCTTTCATGGCTTGCTCCCACTTCTTCCTGGTTTCTACCTGCACTGCTTCTTCATGACATTCTGGTTCACCAAAATCAGTCAACAATACATAATATAATGAAGGAGACTAGCATTCAGGGGGTCTATTTATCCTGGTAGATCTTCTAACACCACTTTCAAGTGTTTGAGGTGCTTGTTGCTGTTGTGGTTGTTGTTGTTGTTCTATATGTTGATCATTATGATTTTCAGGAATCTTCACTTTTTCTATGATGTCATCAAGAATTGTGTATTCTCTGTTTTCTTTTTCCTGTTTCTTTTCCCGCATCTGATCCTTATACAAAATCTTTTCATTAAATATGAAATCTTTGCTCCTAATGATTTTGTGTTTTTCATAATCATAAAAGTGATAACCAAAATAATTAACACCATATCCAATAAAGGTACATTTCTTTGATTTTTCCTCAAGATTTGTTCTATTTTATTTATTAATGTGGACAAAGGCTTCACAACCAAAAGTTTTTAAAAATGAGTAGTTTATCTTTTTACATGTCCATGCCTCCTCTGGAATACCACCATCCAAGGAACTTGAAGGCCCTCTGTTTATTAGATAAACAATAGTATCTACATCATCTTCCCAAAAATGTAAAGGAAATCCTGCATGCAATCTCAAGCACCTTGCACGCTCCATGATTGTCTTGTTCATCCTTTCTGACAAACCATTTTCCTGTGGTGTTCTTGGAACTGTCTTCTCTCTGCGAATTCCATTCTCTGAAAAGTACCTATCAAACTCTTTGCTACAATATTCACCTCCATTGTCTAATCTGAGACACTTCAACCTTTTTACTGTCTCATTTTCAACCAAAGCTTTCCATTTCTTGAAAGTATCAAATACATCAAATTTATTTTGAATACAATAAATCCAGGTTTTTCTGGTTGCATCATCAACAAAAGTAACATAATAATGAAAGATACCAAGAGATGATACCTGAGTAGATCCCCATACATCTGTATGCACAAGCTCTAATTTTTCTCTCTTCTTTTCTTTCCCAATTCTGAGGAATCTGACTCTCTTATGTTTTCCATAAACACAATTCTCACAGAATTTTAAATCAACATGCTTCAAACCTGGCAACAAATTTCTTGAGTGAAGAATCTGCATCCCCTTTGCACTCATGTACCCAAGCCTATGATTCCACAATGTTGTATCTTCTCTTGTAGAGGTTAAAGCATTAACATAATTACAAATACCATTAGATAAATACAATGTACCAACCTTTTCTCCTTTTGTTATTACCATAGATCCTTTAGTGACCTTCCAGGTTTTATCTGTAAAAGTAGTCACACAACCTTCACCTCCCAACTGGCCTGTTGAAATTAGATTTTTCTTCAAATCTGTAACATGCCTTACCTCCTTCAATAGCCATTGATTTCAATTCTGCTATTTTATGAAAATTGTACCCATTCCAATGATTTTACAGGGTTTATCATCACCCAATCGAACATGTACAAAATCTGCTTGAACATAATCATGAAAATGTTTCCTATCAGGTGTGGCATGGGCTGAGGCCCCTGAATCTACCACCCAAGAATCAATAATATTTTCTAATGAAAGAATCAAAGCATCTTGAAACACTTCACCTGTCACATTCACTTCATGATTGTTTTCTTGCTACATGTCTCCTTCTTTTCCCTTCCGAGACTTGCAGTCTTTCTTCATGTGTCATTTCTTCCCACATTTCTAGCACACTATCCCCGATCTGGACTTGGATTTGCCTTTCCTTGACTTACTACGATATCCTGGGTTCTTTCCTCTTGCCATTTTTCTTCGCCTAGTCTCTGCAGTCAAAGCATTACCTGATGTCTCACTAGAGCTTTTCCATCACATTTCCTCGCTAAGGATTGCACTGAAAACATCATCAAACTTTAAATTTCTATATCTAGAGACAAATTTACTAATGGCCATAACTAAACCATATCAACTTTCTGGCAACGAACACAGAAATAACAGAGCCCTAACTTCATCATCAAAAGTTACCCCTACAGAACTTAACTGGCTGGTAACTATATTAAATTCATTTAAATGATCAGCAATAGATCCACCTTCTAACATATTCATATTAAATAAACGCTTCATAAGAAATACCTTATTTGAGGCCGAGGGTTTTTCATATAGTTTGGCCAATGCCGACATTAAACTCTCTGTTGTCGTTTCCTTTGAAATATTAAAGGCTACCGACACCGCTAGGCACAACCGTATTGTTCCAAGTGCCTTTTTGTCGAGAATATCCATTTTGTGTATGTCATACTAATCGGCCTCTTTGTCTTTCTGCTCAATGGTTGGTAAAGATCTTTCTGGTATAAATAATCTTCCATCTGCATCTTCCATAGCTGGTAGTTTTGGCCGTTAAAATTTTCGACCCTAAACCTACCATCTTCTGCCATTGCTCCCACTCGAACCAGGAACCCTCCTCTCCTGCGAGTTTATATACCAAATAAACCTTCGGCTCTGATTACAATTGTTAGGAAATTATATATTACATAGCAATGGAACACATAACATATATTGCAGAAATATAAACACAGAAAACACATAAAACAAGAGAGACACAGATATACATGGTTCACCCAATTTGGGCTACGTCCACAGAGAAACAACCAATCCTTCCTTTTATATTATCCAACAAAATGAAGAGATACAACCTACAATAAATCCACTGTAATTCCCTCTATGGTCAGATCTCTGCCTAATGAATGGCTCGGATTGACTACAAAATTACAACATTTTACAAGGAAATTTTACATCTATTTTTAGCTTCAGGGGCGTTGCCCCCAATCCCCTGGAACCCCCCTGCAGCGCAAATATTACGGGTGGCATTACCGTCACATTATGAACTGGGGTCCAATGCGATGATACCTCTGAATAAAGAAGATAATTAGGCTCCACACCCAGCAGAGTAAGGGGACAATAATTTGTCCTAGGGAACTTGTTACAACATCTAAAAATATTTAAACCTATTTTAGTACCAAGTCATCCTGATACTTGAGAAAAGCTACATGTTGGACCACCATATTTAATGATCAGTTCACATATCCTGATTTAAAAATGTTTGCATTAGCCTTACATAGATATGCTAGGGTTTCTTGTTTCATTGTTTAGAAAACTATTATTTTTATCCTTTTGTTTTATAAAACCATCTCTTAATCCCAAACTGTTAACAAATATCCCATGCAATATTCCAAACTAGAACTTGGGGTATTGTGAATTCATTGTAGTAAATTTCAAACATTTAACTAATCCAAATAACAAGGATAAGAGTGAGTGAGTTATAGTTATCAACTTCATATATCAATGTTTCAGAGATAACCCTTTAATCCACATATTAAATTGTAACTCTTCTTTAAACAAGACATGCTTTTTTATTTTTTAAACCTTCAATAATTTTCTATGCCCATACTTGATAAATATTAAGTAGTCAAATTCTCAAGATAGAACAATATTTATTTTATATAAAACTATGAGAAATATTTTTTAATTATACAATTCTTGTTTGCTTTGAACTGGGATTTGTTATTTAAAAAAAAAAAAATTGCAAACCAAACCATATCAACCTCCTTAAAGAATGAGCTACAAGAATCAAGACAGTTAATAAATCAAGGGTTCAAACATAGCCATCAATCACACCTATTTATCTAATTTCGAGTCAAAATAAATTTATATAGAGGTTCACTAAATCATTTAAAAACCTTACATCCAAATAGTTGCGAACCAATACTCAAGTTTATATACATAACTTGACTAGGTTGCATTTTGAAACAAGGCTTTCCACAAGAGCATACAAAGAAACATTTTTTTTCATATAACTTGAACCATAGCCATTGTATGTTAAGGGTTCACTAGCCAACATAACCATAACAAAAACCTTTTATCAAACATAACCTTCAAGTTAGGTTACTCATGAATAAGGGAGATCTAACATAAGCCTTACAAGCCATAACCTCTTTTAACACCAAGTAAAACAAAATTCAAATGTATGGAAAATAATTCATGGAAAGTGCATATATGAAGGGTGAAGAAATGAAAACTGAGCAACCAAACTTTTAATTTTTTCTTTGATATCCAATAGTAGAGACAAAGGAGTAAAAGGAATTGAAATAATACATAAACTAGAGCCATTTTAATTATTTATCACAAAATGAGTAATTGGAATAGACTGAAATGGATACTAACCTCTTATGATTGTGTGGACTGGATTTTAAATCCTCTAACCAATGATTAAGAATTTGGATCCAAGAAAAATTCCACCAAGATCTAGACCAAAGCTAAAATTTACCCAAGAATTCACTAAATGAACTAAAAACTTGGGCATCATAGGGATAATCACTTCCCAAGACTAGCTAGATGCACAACAGACACTTTCCAATCTCATTAATGAATAGGTAGTGTAGTGGCCATGTCAGCCTCAAACCCAAATCTAAATTGTTTATCCATTACAAACCCTCATCGAAAAACCATGTAGGCCATTGCATATATGGTGTGATAAATGCATACAAGGTGACAAGAAAATATACCATATTTCCTATTGTGTTATCATCTTAGCATTATATCAATGTTAATACCATCAATTGTGCCAACAATAAATATTATGAATGTCAACCATAAGAGCATTCATTATGTACTACAACATTGTCATGTTCTGCGTTAATGTTTGTCAAATATTGAACCATGGTCGTATTCATAAGATACAAAACATATGAGTACCCCACCTTTTACATGTACTTTTAACATAAGCCAACATATTTTATGTCATAACATGTATTCAAGCCAAGGTGGTAATTTATGCTAGAATAAAACAATATATTAACTATAGGTGAATAGATAAGCATCCATCCTTGTTCCTCCATCAATTTCCATAGCATAAATATACAAATATTACCAAAATTGCATCATAATCAATGCATTTAAGTGAGATGAAAGAAACAATCATAGTATGATTCAAAATTTAATTGATTTTGTTTCGTAGGGACCCCACCTACTTACATTAATTACCATTTTTACAAAGTAAATTGACAGGGTTTGCACTACTTTGCAACTTTAAAAGAAATGACATTGGTGTAGGTGTCAATGGTGCAAATTTTAGATCTCTTATCTGACACAACAAGGGGGGCTCCACATTCAAACTCCCAAAGACTTTATCAGAATATGTCAAAGTTGTCGTAGAGAGGAGAAGGCCAAAATGTGTGAAGTGTATTTATATAGTCTTATATTGTTAGACTCGCCATCTTGGGACCCAAGCACCTATGTAGGGGATATACAACTTCTACCCTTAGCATATTGGCTAAGCCATAAAGAAATGAGGGCTGATGAGGTAAGGAAAAAAATAGAAGAGTTGACCACCCCACTTTGGATCAGGGTAGAGGACCATAGTACTTAAACCATTATTGTAGCATGCAACATCCTCATAGAGGATCAATACCTAGTACTAATTTGGAGATAGAAATATGAAAGAGCCATCCTCCATTTTGAGGGTATGTTTAGAATGCTAGGGGAAGAAGTCATACGAGCATGCTAGAGAAGATGGAAAGCATTACCTTACAGTTTACAAGTCAAAGAGGTTCATTCCCCTACTATATTTGTTCCCCTACTAGATTACACAATGGTTTATCAAGGACACCTCTCTACAAGAGGATTCAACAAAGGCTAGGTGTATAGTGGAATAGTATAAGGTTCAATACTCCACTATTGTTGAAATTTATAGAACACATTAGCCAGGAGAACAACCAAAATATTTTGCATGGGATGCTAGAGAATATATTAAAGAAGTGCAAAAGAAATATAATAAAAAAGAGTAGCACATGGAACAGAAGGATTAGAAAATGTACGCTTTCCCAAGAATGGGAAAACATCTAAGCAAGGGGGAATAATGGACCCCAATAATGGATGCTCAAAGGCCCATATAACCTATAACCACATTAAAAACATGCATTCATGAGATTTTTTATTTTATATTTTGATGATTTAAGTGTTATGCCCAATGTTGAGTGAATGCTTAAGTAATTTAATCATATTTATGGGTTTCATGACCTTTGGCAACCTAAGCACATTAATTTGACAAGTTTTTGGAGCAATGAGTTCTCTTATACCAACCCACTATTAGCCCACCATAAAAATAGGGACCTTGTTCCCTTGGCTTCCAATATGGAATTCTATAAATGCTTGAGTATAAGACTTATCGACATTGAAGGAAAAATGTGGATGCACAAAAAATCACAGTAGATAGACAACCTATAATTTAGGAATTTTTGGTGGGAAATTGGCCCTCAATTGAGGAGGATATTTGCTAAACTTTTTGTATAATAAGGAGATTCAACTAGAGGCCTGAGGAGCGGAGAGAAAATAACATTTTTTTTATTACATTGTAGATCTACAATTTTCTTTATTTAGACTTATGTATTACTAGTTTAAGTTAATGGAAGGATAACCTTTCTTGCCAAGTAGCTAGTGTTGTAATTTTTATCGTCCTTTGAGTGCCTTTTGAAGGTCCCACCCATAGGATCTATATATACCCATTTCTACTCTTCTTTTCCTCATTATCATGCTTATTTTCCATATTATTCATGGCTTTAATTTTATATTGCAAGTATGTTATTGAGTAATGAATTTTGTATATTCTTGTAGAAACTTAGGAACTTAATCTTTTCTATTTGCAAAGTTTTTATCATGAATCATATATGCTACAAATAGGTTTCTTTGCAATTTTTAGACTTTACTCGATTGAGTTGCAACTACATTAAGTTCGAGTCTATAAGTTCATGTAGGATTGTAGGACTTTCTTGTAGCATTACAAAACATCATGTAGGAACAATCTCAATAGATTCTATTTAGCATTAATTTTCATTGTTATGCACCTTTCAACTCAAAAAAACCTTGAACAACATTTTTTGATCTCATTTAGTGAACATGGGAATTAAGGAAGGGGAAAATTATCTCTACAAGATCACTTTTGTGTTTACAACATAGTTGATTTCTTTTGTTGTTGTTTTATATTTTGCAAAAGTAGGACCAAAATTACATTTTATGCAAGAATAGAGTAGGATATTCATTGCTGCAAAATTAAGTTAGTTTTATACGATGAAATGTGTTTTCATTGATGTCAACTATAATGCCATTGATGTTAATGGAAGTATTGAGTAGGATGAAAGGATGAGCAGGACTTCCATATTTTTAGTCTCAAAGTAAGTGCATAAGAAAGTGTGGTGGAGTCAAATAAGGATCACACAACACCAAAGGCCGATTAGGGTGATTCAACTAGAGTCATGCAACAAGAATCCAAGTAGAAATATTAAAGTTTATATTAACACAAGAGGGCCAAACAAGCTAACTGAGCAAGTAGATCAAGTTGAGAAGGCCAAGAATGTTGATAGGTTGAGAAGGCTAAGAAGGTTGAGAAGGTCGATATAGTTAGCCCTTCGTCATTGCTCTTAGTAATAGAAGGCCAATCAATTAGTGGAAAAGGGCTAATATCCTATTGGCCTATGGCCCATATGCTTCAACATAAACTAAGAGCATATCACTAAATACTCTAGGAATCCTTGAATTATTGATATGCAATATCCCAAGGTGATGTGGCAAGCTAGGTGGCAATGATGATGTAGAGTACCAAGTGGTAGGAACTACTAATGTGGTAGTAGAAATGAGTGGCATGTGGTAGGAAGAAATGGATTTTTGGTCCAACCAACTAGATGATTGACAAGTGACACATGGAAGGTACAAGGCAACACCTGGACATGTGGCATGCTCATATTGGTTGCATCATATAGTCTGAAAAATGACATGGTAGACGATGTGGACATTGTGGGTCCCATATTAGGTCATAGGCTATCAAGACACCATAGTGTTGAACTAGAATAACAATATATCGATCTAATATGTGAAGTCCTATTGTAATGGGAACTTTTCCACCACCAATAGTTGTGGTAAATGGTTTAAAGAAATTTGATCAAGTGATAGGAACCGAGGCTCAAGATTATACTAGTGTTGAGACATCCAACTGTTATAAGGATTATTTCTCAGATGGATAAAAGGCACCCTCTCAAGTTTTCTTGGAAACCCAAGATAGACAGGATAAGAGATCAACTATTATAAGACATGACTCATTCAATAATTCAAGAAGTAAGCCAAATATTGGCAAGATAACATAAAGGAGGAGCATGTTTGTCCTCACATGCATTTCTGTTGGAGTTGTTAGTGTAACTGGGAAGTGCTTCCTAGCGAGCTCTAGAAGCTTGTCCCATACATAAACAAGACCAAATCAATCCTTTCACATCATAAAAATTTCGCCAATTAAAACCATAATGAATAAGCAACTAAGCATTACTAAACGAATCATTGTAACTCAACCCTAAAAACAGTTATTGATTAAACATAGTATAAATGACCATTGAACAATGATTTGGAAGGAAGAACAATTGATCTATCTATTATGAAGAAGAAGGAAGTTTACGACTAGATGTCGGAGTTACAACAAAACCTCCTCTAGCTCCTAGCTCCAATACTCTCTCAATTGGTAATGATTTTGATAGAATAACAATGCTATGAATTTTGATTCTTTTCTTAAGGGCCAAGCTCTCAATTTATAGATAAATGGAGGCTATAGGTAATGCCAGTGTCTCTCCAGTATAAATTGGGAAAAGGATTGGATGAAGTTTCCTTATGTAAATTCTTTTAGCTGATTCCAGGTGCTT
The DNA here is from genome assembly GCA_000404065.3 of Pinus taeda. NCBI lineage: Eukaryota > Viridiplantae > Streptophyta > Pinopsida > Pinales > Pinaceae > Pinus > Pinus taeda. The sequence goes on along the minus strand of APFE030770314.1, from coordinate 14,058 downwards.
TGTTTATATAGGTAAAAGCTAAATATGAGGTCGAGGAAACCCCATTCCACTACATGAAAATTTCTAACCGTAAATGAGTCTCATATTGAGTTAACTCAAGATTTTGTGCTCATGACTCGATGATTTTTGGTAATGCGGGAAAGTTGAAAGGGACAGTACATTATTGTCTAGGGTAATGTGGTCTATAGAGTATGTGACCCACGTTATAAAATGTGTTGTTGAGAAAAAAAGGGAATGTTACAATCTTAAGGAGGCCAGAGAAAATGGTTGAACTTTGACCAAAGGCACAATGATATCCTTTGAGCTGACAAGGAGGCATTTTCAGTGATAACAAATTCCCCTTGAAGTGTGAGGTTAGTGAAGAATGCGATGGCCAAAATACTTTATAAACTAATAGAGGAGAGAGAGTAATCAGAGTATCAGAATGGGAGACATGCAAACAACAACAAACATGTGTCGCATATATATCATGTACTAAGTCATTTTTGGTAACGTGGGCAAGCTAAAAGAGACAATGTGTTACAATATAAGGTAACATGGTCGGAAAAGTAAGTGACTTATGTTATGGTGCGTGTTGATGAGAACAAAAGGCATGTTATAATCATAAGGAGGCTAGAGAAAATGGCCAAACTTTGACCAAAGGCACTATGATATCCTCTGAGCTAATGAAGATGTATTTTCAATGATAACATCAACAAAGAAGAATACATGATTGATATGGAGATAAGGCCATGTTCTAGCTTCAGGTCACAAACCCGGTTCTGAGGTACTAAGTGATAACATCTAAGAAGCTTTGATTATTAGCACTTCCATCTTAGTACATCACCATATTGTATTTGGAAAGTAAGAAGTAGACCCTATCTATTGATATCTCGATTTGTTATGTTTTCTGTTACAGTGCATGGTCACTAGGAGCATTGAGTTTGACCCTTAGATATATGGGCATATCGACATATAGGGCTACCAAGGCACTGGGATAATAGACAAGAAAAGTGGATTTGATATGATAAGACCATGGTCACTACCTACAACCATGAGTGCCAACACTCAAAGGAAAGGAACTTAGGCTACACTTGATATGTTAACCCCACAATTGCAGACTCCAAAATATGAGAAGTGCATGAGTAGTAAATGGTTGGAAAAAAGGGAGCTAAAGTTTAAAATGTATCATATAGGTAGATCACCACCATGATAAAAACAGAGAATACACATGACTCAACCACGACATAATACCATGGGTGAATATTGTGGGTTGATACCCATGATCATGGAAGATTTCATGGTGTATAAGTACATGTTTGAACAATATGTGAAGTTTCTAGTAGCGTGAATATGTGAAGGGGGAGTAACGAAGGTACCAATAGACTATGCAAAGAAGAGATGGCAATGAGTTTGAATACATCTAAATTAATTTGAAAGTGTAAGAAGGACTGTAACTGTGATAACTATAACAAATGCATTTGTTGAGTTATAGTAACAATTGGTGTTAATACAAAGGGAGAGAAGAAAGCACAAAGTAGAGAGAACATTACTTAGCAACAAACAAAACACAAATCAAAGATTGAGATGGGATTGGTGTTTCCTATAGGTGGTTTTCTACATTTTTCTTCAGATTTTATAGTTTCTGCAAAAGAATTCCTACCATAAGTGGTCAAAAATGTTGGCCATACATGTGACCAATCTCAAAACAAGTGCTTTGACTAATCCAAGATCTTTTGCTTATAGATGTGTTAAAGAATTACATGCATAAATTGTAGCTTAAACATAGAAATTTAACGTGCACATGAGAGAAGAGGAGAAACACATAAAGCATGAAAGAAGACAAGAAACTTGATAACAGAGTTCATCCGATTTGGACTACGTCTCCGGGCCCTGCTCGATCAATGGGGAGGCCTTCATTCATTAAGTGGCACGAGAAAGAATAGTAGAAGCATCAGTTACAAAAAAGGAGTCTTATACCTATGTGCACGCTCCTCCTCTGCCTGGGCACGCTGATGACTAAGTTTAAATATGCAAAAGGTGGGCAAAGTTTACAAAAACTTTGTTGGCGGGAAGGTTGAAGATCCGAATATTGTGGAGGAGGTTGGGCAGTCAGACCCCACCCCCTCCCATTTTACATAACAACCATATTAATTTTGGAAGGGAGGTCGGGTTGGGCCCGCCTTGGGTAGTCCGCCCACCTCACCTTCACTCCACCAGCGGCCCTTACAATGTGGTAATTTCATTTAATGTGTTGTGGTTGGGTCCGTGCCCCAAGGGCCGACCCACCACCTAACTCTCTGCACGTAATGGTAATGGTTCTGTGGTATGGGGGGAGGGGGAGGGTAGTGGCCCACCCTTCCATAAACTTAATATGATATGGATTGGGGTGGCGGGGTTGGTGGCCCGCCACCCTTTTTTTAAATAATTTTTGTTTAAGAAAAACAATATGGCAGTTTTTGAAAATCTAGATTTTGGACCGAAGGAGACATTTTAACGAGGTGACAATTTCACCTAGAATTCAGCTGAAGTTGGCCGGATTTCATCCACCAGAAAAATTCCAAATTGTGTCTCCATTAATCTTGCCCAAATAGCAAAATTCAACCAAAAATTGACTACCTCTATCTTCCTCATCCGGACTCGGATTGGAGTGTCGTTCACACTGTTGGAATCATGGTGACGAGAACTTCGATCTGATGTCAAGTTAATCATCTTTACGTTACTTTTAAATTTTGAGGCTTTTCCATACCATTGGTGTCTGGAGATCCATCTGGATCAATTCTCCCCATTGAGGAGCTTTTGGACTGCCAAAAGCTTTATCAATCAATTGGCAAGTGAGGGAATTGTTCCCTCACTCTTTCTTTTTCCAGCCATTTTGCCTTGCTAGGGTGCATCCCCTTGAATCCAATTTGAAGGTATTCCACATCTCCCCGTTGTTAATTCCTGGTTCTTATGTCAAGGATGGTGTCTTTATGTAACTCATCGAGATACTCTGTTGTAAAGTCATCAACTATAGGAACTGTGCCCACCTCTTCGATGTCCATAATAAATGGTGGCTCATACAAGTGTTGTCCTTCAAAAAGTGTTGTCCTCAATGCTTGAGTAGTTCTTGATGCTTCTGTATAAAATTCTTGTCCTCCCATGTGGAATCTTCAGCAGGTAAGTTCTTACACTTGATGAGATACTCTGAAATTGATCGATTTCGTAGCTGTCGGGTTCTTGTTTCTGTGACTGCTCCAGGTTCCAATATGATTTTTCCTTCCTCTTCAAGTTCTGGCCATATTGTTTGAATTGCGATCTTTTGCAAATTTTGAATAAGTGGCCACACTTCTTTGTCCTTCTTCCATTCATCCCTTGCTTCGTTTATCCAATGTAGTTGGATAATAGATGGCGCACAAAAATGCTTCCATATCCTCATCCTTTCTTGAAAGTGCATCTACCATGACATTTTGCTTCCCTTTTTTGTAGATGATTTCAAAGTCATAACCCAACATCTTTGTGACCCATTTTTGTTTCTCTTCAGAGGATAATCTTTGTTCTAAAAAGTATTTAATACTATCATGATCCATTTTTACCTTGAAGTGTCTTCC
>APFE030770313.1:2032-26803 GCA_000404065.3 Pinus taeda | reverse complement strand
AAAAATAAATTGAATGAAAATGGAGAAGTAATTAGAAACAAGGCCAGACTTGTTTGTAAAGGGTATGCGCAGCAAGAAGGAATAGACTTTGAAGAAACCTTTGCTCCTGTTGCAAGACTTGAGGCCATCCAAATTTTCCTTGCTCTCTCAAGTTTTCAAAACTTCAAAGTATTTCAAATGGACGTGAAATCAGCCTTTCTGAATGGAGACTTGGAAGAAGAAGTATACATTGAACAGCCAGATGGGTTCATTCTTGGAAATGATCCGAATCTTGTATGCAGATTGAAAAAGGCTCTCTATGGGCTCAAACAAGCTCCAAGGGCTTGGTACTATCGTTTGGATAAATATCTTCATCAACAAGGTTTTTCAAAAGGCTTAGCAGATATTAATCTTTATATAAAAGTTGAAAATGACAAATTGCTAATACTTGTTGTGTATGTAGATGACATTATTTTTGGTAGCAATGAAGAAGAGATGAGTCAAAACTTTGCCTTGGTCATGCAAAAAGAATTTGAAATGTCCTTGCTGGGAGAACTGACATATTTCCTTGGTTTGCAAATCCAACAAAAAGGAGGAGGAATCTTTTTATCTCAAACCAAGTATCTCAAACAGATCTTGAAGAAATATGGCATGGAATATGCAAAACCAGTATGTACACCCATGGTCACGGGATGTAGCCTCAGTGAAAATGATGAATCTGCAGCAGTACATCAACCAACCTACAGATCTATGATTGGTAGTCTACTTTATTTGATAGGTACTAAACCGGACTTCATGCATGCAGTGGGAATAGTTGGAAGATTTCAGGCAAATCCAAAGGAGACTCATCTTCAAGCAGTGAAGAGAATTTTCAAATATCTTCAAGGGACACAAAATTATGGGTTATGGTATCCTAGAGATACAGATCTCACACTTCATGCCTATACAGATGCAGATTGGTTCCAGATTAGTATCTTGGTTCAGCAAGAAACAGAGTTCGATTGCCTTATCTACAGCTGAAGCAGAATATGTTTTTGCTGCATCTTGCTGCACTCAACTCCTTTGGATGATGCAGACCTTGCAGGATTTTCAAATCACTTGTACACCACCGATCTCCATCTTATGCGATAACACAAGTGCAATTAGTATCTCAAAGAATCCTGTCATGCATTCAAAAACCAAACACATACCAATCAATTATCATTTTCTCCGGGAACAAGTGCTTGAACAAAAGGTCAAGTTGGAGTATGTTCCTTCTAAGGAACAAGTCGCTGATATTCTCACCAAACCATTGCCCAGGGAGACTTTTGAATACCTTAGGCAAAAGCTGGGGGTTGTTGATGCATCATCTTATTGTTAAGACTCTTCTGATTGTTGGTTGTACGCATGGTTCATCTTAGGTATATGCGTACATATGCTGGGTTGCGACACAGGTTCAGGGGGAGTATATAAGGCATTGTTGGCATTATGGAGGATGTACAAAAGGAGAAGCTGGTCTGAATATAGCTGCAATATGTCTCTATCTCTTTCTTGGTCATTATGGTTATTCTTTGCAGATCTGGTTCATATTCAGGGGGAGCATGTTCTTAGGGGGAGCATAACCCTTTTCCCTTGATGTCAAAGGGGGAGAATGTCACTGAAGTTTTTGAGGTTGCCATCAAGTCCAAAGGGGGAGACTGTTGGCATTATGTTTCTAGTATATGTTACAGATGTTGTACTTGATGGCAACACCCATGGCAAGGCTCTCAATATGATGAAAATTAAGAAGTACGCAGGAGAACAGTTCAGAAGATGCGTACCCGCAGGAACTTTGTGCAGGGATTGCGTCCAGACACGCAGGTTACCCATTCATGAGGTGCGTACCCCCAGTGCACACACTTCAAGGCAGTAAAGTGTGCACACATGGGGTTCCTTATGTTTTACCCTTGGTATTTAGCCGACGGTATTGTGTTATCATGGTTTTGGCCCGTGGTATTGTTTTATTTTATTATTATTATTGAGCCCCATGATCCTTGATTTGAGGAAGAGCTTGCTTATATAAAGCAAAGGAGATCTTTTGGCTTAGTATGATCTTGGGTTGAATATCTTAAGATCTGAAATATTTGGGTTATTGTTTCAAAAAGCTTGATCTATATGAAAGTGAAGTGAAAGGTGAATCTGTAAAGGGTGATCTCCCGAGCGCTTGATGAGATCTGGGCATCTGTCTAACTGTAGCACACTGGTGATCTGTAAATTCAACCCTAATCTGATGTACACAGGTGTCTAACGGTGTCTCTGCGTAGGTACGCAGAGCAGAAGAAGGATAAGTGCGTGGGTACGCAGGGGCGACAAAGGCGCAGTGCGTGGGTACGCAGAGGCAACGAAGGAGCAGTGCGTGGGTACGCAGAGCGACGGTGGTTCAGGTGCGTACGCACAGAAATAGTACGCAGTGCGATAGTGGCTTTGGGTGCGTGCCTTCAGTGAAGTACACGACGCGATAGTGTATTTGGGTGCGTACTGTACGCAGCGCAGTAGAAGAAGCAATGCGTGGTCACGCAATGCAGCAGAAGGAGCTCTGCGGGTATACGCAAAGAAGCAGAGGGTGAAGAGCGTAGCGACACAGGCCAGTGAAAGGAAAACTGCGTATCTGACTTAAGATCTTCTCTTGACTGAATTTTTCTGTTGATAAGGTGTTCTGGGTTCAGTTCTATTATTTTGATCTAGTTACTGCAGCTGACTGTAATTTATATGTACTTGATGATCATTTGATGTATATGGATCCAGTTTGAAAATTTATGAAAAGTGGTCCTTGTAAGAAAAGAAGTAGGGGGTTGTAGCTCCCTTCCAGGAGAGACTAGAAAACGAGAGAGAGTTGTAGCTCTCTGCAGATTGCAGCGTGCGTACTGGTAAAGGGCTGCACCAGTACAAGACCATTGTAAAAGGAGTTTCTAATTTGAAAGAAGATAGAGACATATTGTAGCAGGTGGTTTTCCCCCACATTGGGTTTCCACCTTATATCTGGTGTTCTTTGATGTGGCTGTCTATTTTTCTTGTTCATGCTCATTATTTTATGGTACTGATATGCAAAAATAATTCAAAGTATAAATAAGGAAGATTTGGCAAAAGGACTAGATAATACTGATTCACCCCCCCTCTCAGTATTATTTTCAACAAAGCATATTTCATTTCAAAAACAAAAAATTGCATTACATTAGCATTCATATTAAAAAAAAGAATACTTTGTTACGAAACCGGCTCAAAAAAGATAGAAAAGATAGATCAACGACTTCAAAATCAGCCTCTTCGAGGGGAAACCTCCTTTACATTACAAAAATGAGAAATTATTGGATGATACAAATGACAAGACCTTCTTTCTATATATAGGAGTCTAAGGGGTCCTAATACAATCAGAGCCTACATAAAAATAATATTGTAGAGAAAATATGCTCAAAAAAGATAGAAAAGATAGATCAACGACTTCAAAATCAGCCTCTTCGAGGGGAAACCTCCTTTACATTACACAAATGAGAAATTATTGGATGATACAAATGACAAGACCTTATTTCTATATATAGGAGTCGGGTCCTAATACAATCAGAGCCTACATAAAAATAATATTGTAGAGGCACAAAAATAACAATAGTGGGCTTCTATAGGGCACAATACTAACAGAATGGGGACTATATGGGTACAATAATACAATAAGGGGGTTGCACAAATAAAAATAAGGGGTTATGTTGTACCTCTGAGATAGTAGTAGGTCAACTACCAGTGTCAAAGCATCTAAAATAATTGCTTTCGGGTTTTTGGTTTTAGCTTTGGAAGACCAATGAATGAAGACAAATGTAGAATTGAAATACTTAATCCTTTGGATAATATTAATATCTCATCAAAGGGCTACTATAAAGCCTTACACAGTGATATAAATCAAATAGTGGTGAGAAGAAGACAAAAAATAATATGATTATCATAGTTTCTAGACTATAAAATAGAACAATCATAAGTATGAAAACCTTATAAACTACGTTCCAAAGATTTAAGGTAGTATACTTAAGATTACAAAAGATACTGATGATTTATTGATTAGAGGGTATTAGCTAAATAGACAGTTCATTAATCCATTCTCTTAATAGATGATCACTTCATGAGTTTATAGGAATAAATTGAGACACGATTATTCCTACCTAGATATCTCTATAATTCATAAGCATATGAAGAAAAACATAATGATTGATAACTGGAAAAACTTATAGGATAACACAATCTATGTAAAACCAAATTTAGAATCCTCTCTTTTGTATTAAGGTTCTAGAAAGACTGAGTACATGAAGTGTCTAGAAAAACTTTCTTCAAAGGTGCAACCAGGTTCAAAGTAGAATGAACAGTAACGACTTAACAAGTAATGGACAATGAACCTTTAACCAACAACAACTCGAGAAGAGAGTTATTTATACAACAATGGAACTAAGAAAATATCTTAAAATTGATCAAGATTTATTCTAGGAAAGCAAAGTTCTTCATGCAAGAAGATAGGGGCAGCTATTGAACTGCTTCTTGTTGTCCCTTTTATTTAGGTTGTGTTGGATTTTTTGTTTGATATTTTTACCTTTAAGCTACTTGATTGTTTGTATCCTTTACGCTAGTTGATTCCTTCATTTGACCTTTCATCTGATACTCTTTAAACTCTGTGAATATCCTTCGACCCTACTGAGTAACCTTTACTGTGTTCCTTTTTACCTTTACTGTGCATTTCATGTTTTTACTGTGTTTTTCAAGAGTAAATCATTTTAGATTTTATGTTACAGGGTAAAGTGATTTGATATGATCTTCATATTTGTCTTTCAATTGTATGCAGGCTTTTTTCTTTGTAAGCCTGGAACAAAAGTTTTTACCCACAAAACACAGAAATTGTTACGAAAAACATAGGTGACATAGAAGGTCGTCAATGGCTTTATTGAGCTTGAAAGGATATTTGAAGGAGTCCAAAGCGTATCAGAAGGTAAAACAATGGTTTTATTGGTCGCAGAGGTTTATGGAGATTTCACTATGTAAACAAGCAAAACAAAGAAAAATGGTGATTTTTACATTTAAACAGAAAAACAATTTACCTTTCTAAATATGGCGCAAAGTGAACAATGGCCATTTTGTCATTATGCGGGAGGTGGTTTTGGTTTTCATCGCACTGCTTATGAGGTGTAGGCGGTTTTTGGGAGGGGTCACCCGATATAGCCTAGACCCTGACACGTAGCAAGGGGAGGTTGGCGGAATACTACTTTTTCGGGTGGGTAATGCTCAGACAGAGAGCCAACCTAAAATCGTTGAGGGTCGTTGGATTTGAATGCATTTGATCGGACAGTGGTGGAGTGAAAGAGCAGTGTGGAGGGGCGTAACGATTATTCATGGTGGTATGGGCTTTATTATGAGTTAAAAAACTGAGATCAATGGGGTTTTATGGTTAAATAGAGGTTTAGGTTGGTTCTTCGTTTAAATCGTAAAAACATTTTAACAAAGAAATCCTTTGCAAAACACAGTATGGCGGATTTGAAATAGTATGAATTCGGGTGGATAAATGACATCGAGTCTGGGTTCATCACATATCACAATCGTAGTTTAGCGAAGAAAGGCCCATTGCAAAGGAATGCGATAGGGGTTGGACGCGATGTGGAAAATAAATCATAGATAATACTACGATCGGGTCTAGGCTCCCATCGCATATTAGAGATCACAATGGTGGAGGGTGTATGTTTCAACATGGACTTGCGATGAGGGGCAGATGTGAAATGGGCAATGAATTATGAATATATTTGCGTGAGGTCCAGGTCCATCACGCATTGCATATCGCAATGTGAAGGAGAGTGAATGCACGTTGAAAGTTTGTGATCCGCCGATATGCGATGTGTTATGGAAAACATAGTTTTATAATAAAACTTATGGTTTCAGGATATTTAATAAAGGGAGTTAATAATATACGGGAAAGGGAATTTTAGGGGTTTAATATGCTAAGTTAGCATTAATATGAAACATGAGAGGAAAGGGGAAATACACTAAGTATAATGCCTTTTCATGAGTTATTTTCTTTTCACGTATATACATCAATACTTAGGCTAAACATCTTTTGGTGGGTTTTTTGGGTAAAAGGGGATTTAACATGGGGTTTTCACTTTTCCTAGGAAAAAAGGATTTTAACCTTAGGAAAAGGGTTTTTTATGGAAAATGAATGAATATGAACTGTATGAAGGTGGGATGGGGAAATTAGTAAATATAGGGATGAATGGGGATGAGGGAAGTTAATTAATTGATCTTGTAGACATTCATTTGTTTTGTGTAATTGCCTCATGGACATAGAAACATATGGTAAAACATGATAAATGTACATTTTGTCCAATCAATCATCATACTTCTGCAACCTTTCTTCTACTTACCCTTTGCTTATCTCATCATTTTTTTCTTCACTTAAGGGATGCATTAAGCTAGCAAACCCTTTTGCTTTCTGTTTATTTTAGAATGCAAACTATCTAATTCTAACCTTATAACATCCAAGGGCTCAGATTAAACTGCTGAGCACCTTATTATTCTCTACCTAACTACTAATCTGCCAAGATGAAATAGTTTGGCTAGATCTTTATTCTCTAATTATAACATCAAATTTAAAGCATGAAGTAGTCACGATTAAACTATTTGAATGTCATGGGTGGTGGCATTTATGACAAGCTGCACATGACCATTATTTTGCGGAAAAAATAGTAGTGGCATTTAGACTTGCTCACTTTCAGAGCTTATTTTTTTCTTTTCTTTCTAACCTAAATTTTTCTTTTTGTCTTGATTGTTTAGGACATTTAACCTAACATTTTCTTTGATATGGACATCATTGTTTTATTCAATATTGTTATGTCCATATCCTAACTTAACATTTTTTCAATTTTTTTTTTTGACTAATTTATTCTATCTTATCAAAACCAAAAAATGCTACAACATTGGCTCCATCTGGGGACTGCTTTCTCCTATAGAATGTAGAGAACCTGCAGATCCATGTGCCTTCTCCTTGGGCTATGGAGTCCTTGCTGTAAAGAAAATAACACTGACATCTTGAAAAGTAAAAGAAAACCAGAGTATTTACAATGAAAACTATTTCAACTTCTTAGTACTGAATGTAATGTTTGAGAAACCTTCCATTTACAAGATAAGTGGAATATAGCCACTCAAGATTCTGTAGCACAAAAGTGTTTTTACCCTTCACTTCAACAATTTTTAAAGGTCCAAACCATATATTGTCAAATTTGCAATGCATTCCTTTCTCTTCTCTCTTGGCATCCCATATTAGAACTAGATCACCCCCTTCCTTAAAGTCCCTTTCCCTGGCTCTTCTGTCAAATAGGGCCTTCATCTTATTCTAATATTTCTTCAATTTGTGTTGAACTTCATCTTTATTTTCATTAAGTTCAATAATCTGATTTATTCTTCTTGAAAAATCATCAGGTTCATCTGTTGAATCTTGCAGGAATTTTAAAACAGGGAAGACCAAATTGGTAGGGATGATTGCATCTTTCCCATAGACTAATTGAAATGGAGATTTTCCAGTTGATCTCTTTGGAGTAATTTTGTTTACCCATATTGCATAAATCAAATGTGAATCCTAGCTCTTCTTATGATCAGCTAGAGTCTTTTCGATTACCTTTACCAGACTTTTGTTTGATGACTCTGCAAGGCCATTACCTTGAGGGTAGTATGGAGTTGAATGATGTAAAAAAATATGATATTTATGGCAAAAGTAATCATTTTAACACTAAAAAAAGTTGTTGCATTGTCAATGAAAATTTGAGTTGGGCAACCAAATCTAGATAAGATATTCTCCTCAATAAACTTAATTACTATAGAATTAGTAACATTTTTGACTAGAATTACTTCCACTCATTTAGTAAAGTATTTTGTTGCAGTGAGGATCCATCTATGTTGATTACTTGAAGTGGGGTTAATCTCTCCAACAAAATCTAATCCCCATTCAGAAAATGGTGCTGAAACTATTGATGGAACAAGTGGAAGAACTGCTAATTTTTGTTTACCAGCAAACATTTGACAAAGAACATAACCTATGACCTTTGACCATCTTTTAAGAACAATATGGGCCAATAAAATCCTCCCCTCAGAATCTTGTATGTTGTTGCTCTTCAAGCATAATTTCCCCCACAAAATCTTGTATGAAACTGATCAATTATTCCTTCAGTTTTTTATTCTGTTAAACATAATAACAAACTATTCAGTGGATATTTCCAGTATAAATTTGCATTTATAATGTAGTACTTGACTGATTTTAACTTAAGGGTTTTACACTGGGTTTTGGAAAACGATGCTGGACACTCAAAATGGATCAAGAAATTTTCAATATCTTGATACCAATTTGACAACAAGAATTTTTCACTAATGTGTATAGGACTGATCTACTCTGAAGGTAGAGATTCTAGTGGGTTCTTTTCTTTAGGATGAAGGGAAGGTTCTTGCGGATTCTCCCCTTCTGCAAGGACAAAAGGTTCTTGTGTATTCTTCCCTTGTATTTCTAAAATAGAATTGATTCCAAGTACTTTGTAGTTGGATTTAGCTAGAAGCTTGGCTAATCCTTGACCTTTTACTAGCTTGGTAGTCTTGATAGTAGATCAAACTCCAGAATTTGAGTGATCAGTCTACCTCTTTTCCCATTAGTGTCTAGTTGGGTTAGGACAATTTTCACAGCACTATTAGGGACATAAGCAGTAATAGGTGAATGTAAGACATAAATCCTTAATGATTTCAGGGCTTGAATGAGGGAATAAGCTTGCTTCTCAATGATGTCATATTTAAGCTCAACATTTCTCATAACCTTGGTGAAAAAGGCTATGGGTTGGTCATGGGAATCTTAATTTTTCTATAATAGAATGGTAGCAAGGGTTGTTTCAGAGGCAAAAGAGAAAATACTAAATGGCTTAGTATAATCAAGGCTAGCTAAGGTGGGAGCTTTAGAGATAGCCCCTTTTATTTGTTCAAATGCATGCTTAGAAGACGTAGTCCATTTGACTTCATGGTCCTTTCGGAGCATGTCAGTTATATCTTTTACAATCTCTGCATAATTTGGAATAAATCTCCTTAGAAAATTAATCTTGCCTAGAAAATCTTGAATCTCTTTCTTGTTTCTAGGTAAGGTCAATGTTTCAATGGCAGATACTCGTTTGGGGTCAATTACTACTCCCTCCTTTGAAATTATATGGCCCAACATTTTTCCTTCTTTGATAGCAAACAAGGACTTCTTAGGGTTCAATCATATTCCGAATTTTCTACACCTGTCAAAATCCTTCATTAAGTGCTTTAGATGTTTCTAATCAGATTTATAAAAAAAAGTTATGTCATCAAGATAAATAACCACAAATTTATTTACCTAACCCATAAAATCTATGTCCATATCTCTCTAAAATGTTGCTCCAACATTGGTTAAGCCAAATGGCATCCTAGCGTACATGAATGTACCCCAGGGTGTAGTAAAGGTTTTCTTCTCTCTGTATGTTGTATCGAAATTCACCTGATTGTAACCTGAAAAACCATCAAGCATAGAAAGTCTTTGTGCTCCTGAAACCATTTGAAGTAACTGATCCATTTTGGGCAAAGGATAATTATCTTTTAATGATGCCTTGTTCAAATTTCTAAAATCCACATAGAGTCTTATTTCTCCATTTTTCTTTCTAACAAGAACTATATTTGCAACCCAATTAGAATATCTAAGAGGGAGGATGATCTGATCATCTAGCATTTTCTTAATCTCCCTTTCTACAGTTGGTAGAAGGGCTAGATTTATCCTTCTAAGTTTTTGTTGATAAGGTTTTGCTTCTGGCTTCAAAGGAATCTTATGCTATATTAATGAAGTATCATAGGTCTTTATATCAACATAAGTCCAAGCAAAAACATCCTTATAATTTTGGAGTAACTTAAGATATTGAGCTTTGATCTGAGGGTCTAGAGATGCACATATTTTGATGTTTTTGATATCTTCATTAGTTCCAATGTTAATCTCTTCTATGTCATCTTCTGAAGAAATGGACTGAGGGTTTCGGAGGACATCATTTTGATCAAACAATTTTTCTAATGAAACGAGTCCTTTTGGAATAAAATCATTAGATAATTGAATAATATCATGATTAGCAATTTGGGTTTTAAAATCTGAAGTATCATTTCCGTCTTCATTTTCATTTATTTCAGTTCTATCTCATCAATTTGTAGAAATGAAAAATCATCTATTACCTGTAGAAATGATTTCAAATGTTCATCATCTTTGAATATTTGCCAATGTTTCAGATTATTTGGGATAGATGGCCTATATTTGACTTGCATCTGATAGAGTACATTAGTATGATTAGGAATTTTAAAAGATCTAGCGGAGACAGCTAAGGCATTTGCATGAATATTCTAATCTCTGGGAATATGAGTCAAATTAAAAGCATCAAAGAAGTTTTCAATTGAATCCCATACTTCATTTCGGTAGCACCTAAGTCTAGGGTGCTTGGTCTGGCAAACTTTTCTTACTTGCTTAACAATAAGTTCTGAATCAGTAAAAACACTTAAGTTTTGAACTTTTAAGCTTTTGGCTAATTGCAATCCTAAAATGAAAGCTTCACATTTGGCCACATTATTTGTAACTTTGAAGTATAATTTACATGATTGGGTTATATTTTCTTTTTCAGGTGAAATTAAAACTACTCCAGTGCTTGCCCCATCTTTCGTACAAGAGCCATCAAAGAACAGTTTCCAAATATCAGTTTGGTTTGGTTCAAGAATTTCAACTACCTCTTCAATTTTGACTTGAGTTTTATGCTGGTTTGAAGTGAGTTAAAAACAATCAAAATCTTGATCTATTGCATAAATTGGATGGTTCCTTGGTTGGTCAGTCTTACAAACAGTATGTACAAATCTTACCACTCTATATAATCTTAACTGCACTCCTCCATAAACAGGAATAGTAGCATATGACATATCCATCTGTAGAGTTCCCCCTAATTTGGAACAACAAGACCTAGAAAGGAGCATTCCAAACTTGGGAGATATATCTGTGACAACAATATCAAGTGCTACACTTTTCGCTGGAATTTGGGCAAGGGTAACCACTAGATCCTTCATCAATCCCAAACAGGGAACCCTTTTAGAATCCAAGGTGTACAGGTCATGGTAGGATCTAGTTATGTCGAGTTTCAAATGGTCCATGATAGATATTGGCATAAGGTTGTGTGATGCTCCTGAATCAAGCATATAATTATACAACATGGAATCATCTGTTTTAAGATTTACATAGAAAGGAGACACTATCTCATCTATCATGTCTGAACTAGGGCCAAAAACTATTGTTTGTTTTTCATCTTGTAGACTTATGACATCACCTTCAGCATCAACCGAGGTATTTTGTATCCATTTTGTGACTTGGTTTTTGTAACCAGGGTTTTTAGAAAGTTCTGACAGTGGAATTGGGATCTTAACCCTCTTTGATTCTTTTCCAACATTAAATATAGTCAAAATGTTTTTACCAGTTTGGGTAGTATCAATTGACTAATCAAAGGGCTGAATAAGAGTTATTTGAGCTTCAACAGTTTTGGTACGTGGTTCAATTATTGGAGTTTCCTTTGGAGGTCTCCCAAGACTAGGCCTAGGCCTAAGATCATACCTCTTGTTTAACTATGCAATTAAAAATTCAGAGACACCGTGATATTTAGAGACTTGTGAAGCTTCCTGATCTTCTTGAACCTGATTCCGTTGTGAGAGAGGAATGATGATTGTTTGATTGGAAGAAGAATCCATACTATTAATATCTTTAGTAATTGTCATAGTATTATCATTAGGTTGTTGGTCATCTATCAATAGAGGAGTAGGAACCTATTGATCATTGTTAGGTATCTGAAGAATTTGTAGTGGTGGATTTCTTTTATATTGACCTTGATTTTGGTTTTGGGGTCTAGTAATTGTTTATTGTATTGTCCTAGGTTGGGTCTCAATCTTTGAAATCCTATTTGATATGTTTCTAAGAAGAGATGTTATTTCATCTATTTTTGAGTCTTCTGATTTAGTCTTAGAGGAACTAGAGGCTTCTTGAATAGATTTGAGTTATGTTTAGGCCTTTTCTTCCTTAAGTTTTAAAGAAGTTGAAGCTGACCTATTTGCTTCTACTTCTATAGCATTTGTTTGCATATCTTCAAGAGTTCTTGAAGTTCTCTATCGTAGCATAATAGCAAAGTCATCATCAAAAGCTTTAGAAAATCTAGACTTAGTTGCTGCTATAGGGGGCTTACAATCAACAGGCATTTTGTGATAGAGTTTATTGAATCTTTTGATAAAATTTGATACTGGTTCACCGAAGTTGCTTTTAAGCTCTTCAAATTCTGTGAGGAGGTAAAGAGGATCCTTCTTCACACCCCATTTATTTTTAAATATGGTTGTAAGCTCTTCCCAATTTCTAATGGAAGCTGCTGGTAACTGCCTAAACCAAATCCTCACATTTCCTTCAAGTGACTATACAAACAATCTCATATAAACGTTTTCTTGTTCAATATTCATGTTGTCTGCAAAGTCTAGGAAAGCTTGAAGATGGTCCTCAGCTGAGGAACCAATTTCTCCATTGTACTTGGGAAGGTATTTTAAGTATCCAATTGGGAATGCATCAAGGTTATTAGGTAGGACTAAGGTAGCATATCTACCCTGTACAATAGGTCGGAAAGCCAAGACAACAGGTGGTGTATGAGGTGGTTGAGTTGTATGAAGTTGTATAGGTGGAGTATGAGAACAATGTAAACTTTGAAACGGGAGCTCATACTATTACAAGTTTTGTAGAGATAGCAAAAAAGTGACCCGATTTGGAAAAGAGGTGATGCAGAACACACATGTTTTTTTAGAGCATAGTTTTTGGCACTATAATTTTTTTTTGTACATTGTGTTTTAGAATGGTAGTGTTTCTGATGCTGATTTAAAAAAGTGGTAATTCTACACCAAGCCCTTTTTTAAAAGGCATTTTTTTATTTTTTATTTTTTATTTTCTAATATATGAAATGTAAATAATATTTTGTAAATTTAATAATTTTTGAGGTGGTCTTTTTCTTCATATTTTCTTGTTTTTATTTTAATTTTAATTTTTTTGTAGTGAGGATTTTATTGTTTTGCATATTTAAAGAAAAAGGTCAATATTTTGAATTTTCGATATTATACATATTTATACAACATTAATTAATTTTTCAATCCATATGAAATAATTGTTTCTAGAAAACAATATTTTTTAACAATTGACATAAAAATAACCATTTTTAACATAAATATAACTAAAAAACTACATGTTTTGATAATATTTTGTAATTTTTTGCTAGAGATGACATGTCAAAATCAAAATTTTTGGAGGAAAATTTTAACTAAAAATGGTTAAATAATAGTTTTTTTTTAATGAATTTCATGTCAAAAGAAAATAATAATCACTGTTTTTTTGAAAAAATAATGATTAACATAAAAATTAATGTGAAAATCACATAATATAAATATCGAACGCATAACAACCTTATTTGAGTGCTTATTCTTCCAAGAATCGCCCAACCACCCTTGGGGGTGGGCAGGCCACGGGGTGGCGCGAGGTGAGTGCCGCAGCGCCACCCCGCGCCACCACAACGGTCTGCCCGCCCCCCGAGGGCGGTTGGGCAGCAGAGCCCACCCCGTGCCACCCCAATGGCCCGCCCATCCCCCAAGGGTGGCTAGGGTGGTCCGGACCCATAGTCTCTGTCTCTCCTCCACTGTCTTGGAATCACCCAACAGCCACCCCGAGCGGGCGGGCGGGCCGCTGGGGTGGCGCGGGGTAGCTGCTGTCGTGAGATTTTCCAGGCCCGTCGTGCTCACGATGAACATATTGGTTAATTTGGCTCACAAAAAGTATTAATTTAAAAAAAAATCTACTTCATTAATTTATTTAAGATGAAAATTTTCAAGGAAAAAAATTTAACTAACCTTTCAATTGTGAGAATTATTCGTTGAATATTTTGTTGAATAATTGTTTAAGACAGTTTATATAACTGATGTATGCATCTTATCTGGAAATAAAATTTTTGATTTCCATATGGTGTTAAATGAGAAGTTATGATAATTTTTATTGTTTAGAATATCTACAATGCAACATTAAATTAGAGATATAATGTATGTTTAATTCAATATACAAATAATGACTTTTGAATTCATTTAGTGATATAATTTCTTTACAATGTCATGGTTTTTTAATTTTATAGTTGAAAAAATTTCAATTTCTTTAGTATCTAGCATTTTATGGTTGAGAACATGTTGAATTTATACTTAGGAAAGAAAAATGTTATTCTACCAAAAACATTAGTGTGTTTTTTTTCCTCATGAACAACTTTGTTTGGCACATAAAAATTCAGTTTTACTAGCAGTTTTAAAAATGTTGAAGATTGACCCTAAAACAAAATCATCGTTCCAGTATCATCACTTTTTCGTTTTCAATTTGTTTTTTGCACGAAAAGTTTGTTTTCACTGCCATTTTTAAAACATGTTCAAAATTGACCCTGAAAAAGAAATCATCATTCCAGTATACACACTTTTTGTTTTTAGCATTGTTTTTGATGTTTTTTCGGGGTTTTTTGGCCAAAGTTCCTATTTTGAGTTTATAATTCCCATTTCAAAGTTTACATTGTTTGAGGTGTTTGTGTGGATGTATAGGATGAAGAAGAAGTAGAGGAACAAGATGGTGATTCAGGTGTTGATGAACTAGTTGGGGGTGAAGAAGGAGGAGATCTCGTGAAAGACTTCAAAGGAGTCTTAAAAACTAAATTTGGGACCTGTAAAGGAATACGTTCTTTTGTTTCAAAGAGAGGATTGGAATATATAGAGAATGTATCCTAAGGTTGTTCAGAAGAAGAAGCTTTAGGTCAGTCAAAAATGGAAGGAAAATGATAAGGGGTAGGGGATATGAAATATGTGGGTTTATATTCTAGTAGATCAACACCCAAATCAGATTTATTTTTAGGTGATCCTTGTGGTAGTGTGGGTATTGGATGAGATTCTAATGAATGAATAAGGTAGGCTGACTTAAAATCAACTCCTTTATCTATAAGTTCAACAACCCTAGGTGATAAATGGGAGTAATCAGGATCAGATGGGATATTATTATAGGGGTCAAATGATTCTAATTTTTCATACTGTAGGACTGAAGAGAAAGAAGAAGATGGTTGGTGTCCCCTTTTAGAACTGGCTTTTCTCAGAAGGCTTTCAGGATCTGACAGAGGACTAACTACGTCAGCTTCTGAACGAGATCTGGTATGTTTAAAAGGTGTCAACTTGGGAGTGTAGAGTCACTTAGGTGAATGATTTTAACCTTTCTAAACCCTCTAATCACCTTAAAGGAAAAAAATGAATGAATATCATTGTTCCAAGGGAAACTTCAAAGAAATTCGAATCCTCGGCAATGACGCCAGTCTCATGTTGTACCTCTGAGATAGTAGTAGGCCAGCTACCAATGCCAGAGCATCTAAAATAATTGTTTTGGGGTTTTTGGTTTTACTTTTGGAAGACCAATGAATGAAGATAGATGTAGAATTGAAATAATTAATCCTTTAGATAATATTAATATCTTAGTAAAGGGCTATTATAAAGCCTTACACAATGATATAGATCAAATAGTGGTGAGAAGAAGACAGAAAATAATATGATTATCACAGTTTCTAGACTATAAAACAAAACGATCATAAGTATGAAAACCTTCTAAACTACATTTTCCATGGCGTATATCCAGGGTCTTCCTAGTAGGATGTTGTAATCGAGGTTTCCGTCGATGACTTCAACATCGATTTCTACTGTTTTGCCCCCCAGTTCGACTTGCAAGTTACTTAATATCCCATACGGGTTGTATGTTCGTCCATCAAATGCTTTCAATGTCGTCGACGATTGCGATAAGGATGGAGACCCTAAAGTTTTCTAGCAACTCATCGACATGATACATGTGGATTCCCCCTCATCAATAATCATTCTATGAACAGTTTTGTTGAGGGCTTTCACTTGAATGAGGAAAGCTAGTTAAGATAGTAGCTAAGGGTCATATCCTTTGTGATTAAAATATACAAGATTGGAATCCGTTGGGTCAATCCCACTTATTGCTGATAATATAGCCTGCTTTTGGGAGGGGAAATTTTGCAGTACCTCAAAAGTCAACATCGTGGAGGGTGATTGGGCTAAATCCTCCACTATATTATAGAGTTGTGCTACTCGGGCACGAGGATTAAACGCCGATTTGTGTACTACTCCCTTTGGCGGTTTTATTATTATTTCAGGAATGATGGGTGGCACAACTTCGGTCGAAGTTTTTGTTGAACTACTAGGTTGATCATTATCCTTGTTATTCAACATCTGTGGATTCCTGTAATCTTTACTCCTTGTCAATATGAGAGCATCATTCAATTGCTTCGAAACTGACAACATTAGTACTTGGGACGGGGAAGCATTTTTGCTAGCAACCAGATTTGTTCCTGGGTTTGGAAATGGATCAGTCAATACAACCAAGGATTTTGAACTTTTGAAGGATTTTCTAAGTTCATCTTTATATGGACACTCACTAGTCCAGTGATCCTCGTCACATATATGACATGGAGTTTTTGGTTTCCTATTCCCTTGGTTTTTCTTCTTCCCTTGTTTTTTCTTCTTGCCTCCTGGTTGCTTGGGTTCTTTGCCTTTGTCTGTCGACATGACATTTACTTCCGAGGCTAGAAGTTCTTCATTTGAATTTTGACTCGAAAACGTGCGGGACTTTTTTGATGTAGCCTTTATGGTTTTAGTGCTTGTCGTACCTATCACGCCATCACTAGCATGAGAGTCTTTGTTTGATTTAGGAGGCAGAGGAACGAAAAATTCTAGTCTAAGAGCATAAGGGATTTTATCGTAGAGCGTGCCAGACTGAGTATAGATCAAGTCTAGATATTGTGCATGAGCAATAACTTGCTCTTGGGTGGCGACTCCTCCCTTTGCCACATATTCTGTAATAATAGGTAATAGTGACTTAATAAACCATTCAGCCAATAGCTGATCAAGAACATACGTTTTTACCATTCTACGACAACGTCGCCATTCATGAATATGATCAAATATGTGAGTGGTCATCGTTTGTTTGAAATTGGTAGGTAGCTCAGTTCCTATTTCCTACCTTATAGGTAACTGAAAATGGGTTGAAAAGGTTGTGGCTAGGGTACTGAAGTTATCAAACGAAGCTCTAGGCAATTCGATATACCACTTTGCTGCTGGACCAGTTAGCGTTCACTGAAAGAGGCAAAGCCTAATCGAATCATCATTGAGAGTGTTTGATGAACACCATAGATGAAAGGTCATCACATGATTCGATGGGTCTTCACCCAGATTTCCATTAAATTTAGGAATATCAGACGAAAGTTTATGCGGAATTGCTGGCCACCAAAGGGTGTAGGAAATTGGATCGTTCGCTAGTCGACTTAGATCCAGTAACTCTAAAGTTGCCACAAAAGGAAACTACTGATTCAGGCTTGGTTGAGCATACCCAGGATAAGATGGAATCACTTGAGCAGTTGGTCTTTGCATACCAGCATAATGCATTTGATGTTGGTAACTTTGGTAAGGTTGATACGGCTGCCCATTACTTGCAAAGACTTGTTGCTCATATCCTTGGTAAGCTTGTTGGAATTGCGGTTGTTGGTATTGCACTAGCCATGGTTGTGAAGCCATGGGATGTTGTCCAGTACTGACTATTTGACCAAGATGGGGGTTGGCGTTCCCCGTTTGAACCTGTGCCATTCCACTAGTTGGTGATTACAGTTGTGTCGCAGGTAAAAGAGATTGTTGCATTACAACCTGCGAAACTCGAGGTTGGCATACCACTGGTAATGCTTGTACTTGCGATACTACCACAAAAGCCAACGTAGTGGATATATTTGTCATAGGTAAACTTTGTTGCATTGAGCATACAACTCTTGGTTGTTGAGGCAGGATTGGCACCCAACCGCTAGTCGTGATTCTAGCATAACCCAAATTTTGTTGTGAACTCATGCATGGTTGTCCTTTTGAGGAAGGCAATGAAAGGGTATACGGCCCTCCATACGACAGTAATCCAGTACTCAAAGGAATGATTTTCTTTGGGAACCAGTTTGCCCAAATTGACCTTGCGAAGGATCAATTTGTTGAGACTCAACATAAGAGATTCCAGATATAATTCTGGATGAACAAATGGGAACGGTCCATACTGTCAAAATAGCCCTTGGATGGACTTCATCTAGCGATTGAGAGCTGGTTGGGATAGATGGCACGCCGGCGATCATTTTTGGAGTAGCAGAAGGAGCTTCTGCTGTTGCTGTGTTGGGTAACATAGTCCTTGATGTCGACGGTTGTTCAGACATATTAAGCCTATCCAAAATATTCCTTAGCAATTCTTCAGGAACTTCCGATGGCAGGTGGATATTTTCTGATGAAGAAGGATACAGGGCAATCCCAGCTCCAAGTTGCGTTGGAGTGTTAGATGGAGGATCTTCCACAATCTCTTCTATGGCAATCAATCCAGGAGGAAGAGGCAGACTGTCACGTCCGTAAAATATTTATGGTGCCGAAGAAGATATAAGTTCTGCAGCAGCAGATGGTTGGGGAGTAACACCTTCCAAATTAGTTGTAGATGGAGCTGGTTCAGGAATAGAAGTGTCAACCGTCACACTAGGATCAGTTGTAATGTCATTTTGTTGCTGCGGAATTTCTCCTATAGAGGCAGGGATACCAGAAATGTTCGGCGTAACCGAAGTCTCTGAGGATGTTGGAGTGCTTGCTCCAACCAACCTAGGGGACTTTGATCTGGTCAAATGAGTTGGCTTTGTCCAGAATGGTTTCGCTTTTGGAGTCAATGATGGTTGACTCGTAAGTCTCCGCGAATGACGGGGTTTTGATTGACTTTCTTCCATGATTGCGGATTACTTGATCAACTAAAAATAAAAGGGAAAAAGGTTTTTTGAATTAAATGAATTTTAGACACTTTGACACAACTTGTTTTTTCAATTTCAAAGAGTCGAGAAAAAACAAAAGATGACTCTAGTCGCCTTCGATTTTTATTGAGCCTGAAGTGACAAGTGCTTAGAGGACCTTTTCTTTTAAGGAGTCTGAAAAGGAGAAAAATAGACTTATCTGGAGATCTAGGCAGAGGGGATTACCAAACCAATCGAAAAAATGCAGAATACTTTTTATGGTACGGCAGTCAATCTTCCCAAATGCTATATTCAGTGCATTGTGATCGATAGGGCAACATACACAACTTCCTAAGGATAAAGGATGCAGCCTATTGTGGTCTCCCAAAATATACTCGATGGTAGATGGGAGCACAAGTCCGTACTGGCACTTACCATCTTAGAGTGGAGGAATCACCCAACCAACAATGAAAACAACAGTTACCAGGTTTTACGATACCGGAATACGTCTCTAGCCTAGACCTCTAGATGTTGTGTGTTAGGTTCCAAAGCATTGTTAGATTCATTAAATTTATTTTAAGTTGATCTTGCTTAAAAATTTTCCTTTTAGGTTCACTGCGTGATGTGTATACAATTCCTAAAATGTAGTCTAAGATGATAAACAAACGTTTAATCTTCTTTTGGCAATGAAAATCCTAGCCACTAAGGAAAGAAGATTAAGAATCTTTCAACAAAGAGCACAGAGCACACGCTAAATGCACCGTCCTAAATCAAACCAAGCAGTATAAATGCAAATGCACATGCATGTATTTGTTTTCAGCCTTCTTAATGTATGAATGATGATAATAAAGCTAAGTGCAAATCTGAATTATTTTCAAAGTGACAATACTCAACAAATTTCTTTTCAAAATGAAGTGAAGGTAAGGGAGACACTTTGCGATTTCGAAATGAAAATTGCTTTTCGACACTTTAAAAACTACTAATTCAAATCATATACAATAGTAACTGTATAATTGACTATCAAGAACAATGGGGTTGTCTTCTAAAACTGAAAACGATAGCTACAACACTTTCAGATCAAGAAACGATAGTTCGACTATGCTACTTTTTTGCAAAAGAGAACTGAAAATGGCGCACAATACATAAAAACACTTACAGTTCTTTGCACTGTTGAGGTGGAATAATGTAAGAGAAGGGGGTTTTCACAGAGATACATTGAACACAGACAACAAAACTCTTGAATAGGACTGAAAATAGTGAGGAAAAAAGCAAAGTCTGAAGGTAAAGTTAACCTTCCCTGACCATCGTACCTGTCACACAGTGAATTCAGTATGCAACGCACCTACTACACTCGGGAAGTGCGATGAATATAGACTACTTTGAAGGCAAGGTGCGATGGTACCAGTGCAAGACTTTAAATGAGTTTTTACTCAAAATTTGCAATTTAGTTCAGGGACTTAGGCCGAGTAAGTGATGTTCAGTATATGTAGATCGCAGGGGTTGATCTAAGGAGGTTACTAGAGCCACCACTTAGGGCAATTAGATTGTTTGCAGATCGATTGTTTAATTCATAAACAAAAGCCGGAGATATACTAAAGAAACATTGATCTACTTTGCATTTGTATAACAAACGCAGCTCGAAGGCTAGCTGGCTTGGCTTCAGGATCCGTTTGTAAGTTTATAAAAGAAACAAAAATAGGCTAACAAACAATCTAGTCGCTCCCCAGTCGAGTCGCCATTTTTTTACCGGGAATAGTGTCCACTTGGATGCTACTATTACCACTAAGACTGGTAGCTATCTTAGAAACAAACAAGTAAAGTCTACTTTCGTTTTCCTTTATGAAAATAGATAAGAGTGGAACAAAGGAGGCCAACCTTAGTCTTGCGCTTGATTTCCTTGTTTGATTCCTCTCTTTCCTAATAGAGCTTTGCCACTTCTTCTTCGTCTTCCCAGCTTCAAAGAGAACCTTTGGAATCACAACAACATACTACTATTGAAGAACAAAGATCTATATTCACAAATAACACAGGATCAGATATGTGTTAACCATACAAATGCACATATAAGTGAACATACAAGAATAGGAGGAAAACTTGAATAGCTTTATTAAGATCAAAAGTAGCAAGAGGATTACAACCATATGTTCTGACCCAGTATCATTCTCCAGCAAGAAATCCCTTCTTCACCTCAAGTAAAGCTTAGATCACCCAACACTATGAAGTTTCTCCAGAAAACCAACAACGCTTCTCTACAAGATACAAAATTCCAGCCTCTCGATCTCTGTGATGAGGGATCCATATATAGATGATTGTAGGGAGGTGATTCATCTTCTGGGGTCTTGATTAGTGTCCTCTCTCTGATAGTTTATGATTCCACTTGGAGAATTATGATCTCTTACTCATCCTTGGTCGAAAACAGAGAGGAAAGTGTCAGAGGGGAAGCTTCTGGAAGATTCCATGATCTTCCACCTCGCAATTTGTCCCTGCCATATGTCCATTCCCAACCATCGCACCCTACAGAGGGGCCATTCAGTATGCATCACACCTTGTACATTGGGAAAGTGATATGCATTGCACTCTCTGCACTGGGTTTTCAGTATGGCCCCGTTTTGACCATTTATGAGCAGTTTTTAGTGGAGAACTTCTGGGAGATGATGTAATCAGCTGACCTTGTTCCTTTAGGTAGTGAAGCAACACTTTTTAGGGACTTAGGAGCCCTCAGTTTATGGACATTTATGATTGGGGTTGAAGTGCCCAAAAATGTCTATAACATACCTATTGTAATAACCAAACTATCCCACGAATCTGGTAGAGAATACAACAAACTGATGCACTTATCTTCATCTGAAATTTTAATATCAACAGATGCTAATTGACTTACCACAGTATTAAATGCATTTAGATGCTCTTTCACCAAGTCTCCATCTTTCATCCTCAGGTTATATATATTTTTCCATAGGAACAGTTTATTCACTAGAGACTTAGATTGGTACAAAATCCCTAACTTGTCCCACAAAGCCTTCGTCGTAGCTTCCCCTGATACATTCAGCAATACTAAATCTGAGACACACAATCGTATTGTGCTCTTTTCCTTCTGATTCAAATTATTCCATTCTTCATCGGACACTCCCATTGGTTTAGTACCCAGATCTACCACGATAAATTGATCTTTATCCACCAACAGATCCTCCATCTTGAGTTTCCACAACTCAAAAACCTGACCATTAAATTTCTCGATCTCTATCTTTCCACTGCTCGCCATCTTCTTTCACCACTAGAATCAATCTTGTAAATCTCCCGCTGAATAGGGTCTACCACAGGCCCGAGTGAAACCCCTCAGCAACAAAGGCGTCTTCTTGAAGCCAAAAATGCTTTGATTCCAAATGTAGGTTTTAACCCCGTATAGAAATTACTTGCATACGAATTCTAAAACATAGAAAATAAAAAATGTGAGAGCATAACACATAAAACACATATACACAGAGATTTTCCCCTAGATCCCAAAACAGAGACTACCATGGACCGAAAAACCATCGCATCCAATACCATGGACTGAAACCATTGCATCCAAAAACATGTGCGAAAATCATGCACAAAACCATAGGTGGGTCAGCCCATCTTAACATAGGGTCCAAAACCAAAATTTTCTGGGGCACTACACCGAACACCATAAAGTGGGGTTACGTGTATGCCTCAAACCCCTTGTGACTCTCCCCTCCCCCCCTCCGCCCCGCCCCGCTACACAATAGGCGCAACAGGTGCCCCCCCCCCCCCCTCTCTAACCCCCCGGTTAACTATGTGGGCTAATCATGGAAAGAATATAATGCAATCCAACATTCTCCCACTTGTTTTTTTCTTTCCATAGGGGCCACAAGAGAGTTGTCATTTTTCCAGCCTTGAAACACCCATTGTCTCTCTACACCAAGATAACTTCTCAGAGCTAATAGATTTTGTCACTGCACCTACGGTATTCTTCAAAGTGTCCACCTTTATAATCAACACCTTTTTTTCTTCTATCATATCCCTCACAAAGTGATACTAAACATCAATGTGCTTTGTCTTCGAATGATAAGCAGGGTTCTTTGCCAAGAAAATTGCACTTTGTTTGTCACAGTATATCCTTATAGCTCCTTGTACTAACCCCATACTTGAACAAAATCTCTGCAACCAAATTGTTTCCTTGCTTGCATGAGTGGCTGCCATCTATTCTACCTTTGTAGTTGATAGTGCCACTAAAGATTGTTTCTTACTCATCCAACTGACTACACCTCCAAATAGATTAAAGACATACCGACTTGTAGATCTTCTCTACTCCAAACCTCCAGCCTAGTCTGCATTAACAAAGCCATGAATATCCAACATTCTGTCCAATCCTGATCTTCCTTGGTAGCACAAACCATAACCACTAGTGCCACGTAAATACCTGAAAACTTGCTTCACTATTGTTTAGTGCTCCTTCCCTAGTTTTGACATAAACCTGCTCAATACTCCCACTACATGTGCAATGTCTAGTCTAATTACATCAGGCTACCGACTGCACTTGCTTATGGAACACGGGACATGACCTCTTCCTCTACTTGTGTCTTGGGACACTGTTTAGCAGATAACCTCACACCTATAGGAATATGAACCTTCACCAGTTTACTATCCTGCATATTAAACCTCTGCAGTATTGTCTCGACATACATCATCTGGTTTAACCAAAGCTTCCTCTTTGCCCGATCTCTCTTAATTTCCATGCCCAAAATATAGTTTGAAGCACCAAGATCTTTCATGTCGAATTTGGAGGACAATTGGGTCTTCAAATCTTGGATAATTTCTTTGTCATTTTCAAACAGCAACATATCATCCACATACAAGATCAGATAAATAACACGGTCAAACAAAAATACACACAGTGATCTCCTTTACTTCTAGTGAAGCCAAGTCCCCATATAAATGTATCAAATTTTTGATACCACATCCTTGGTGTCTGTTTTAACCCATACATAGACTTCTTTAACTTGCATACCAGTTATTTCTTACCCTTCACCGCAAAGCCTTTAGGTTGCTTCATGTATATTTCCTCTTCTAGATACTCATGAAGAAATGTTGTCTTCACATCCATCTGTTCTACCTCAAAATCAAAAGCAGCAACAACAGATAAAAGTAATATAATAGAAGTTACCTTGGTAACAGGAGAAAAAATATCACCAAAATCAATTCCCGGCACTTGGGAATAACATTTTGCTACCAACCGAGCTTTGTATTTCTCCACCTTCCCTTCTACATTTGTCTTCTTCTTTAACACCCATTTGCTGCCAATGGGTTTCCTTCCAGCCGGCAACTCCACCAGATCCCAAGCCTCATTTTTGTGTAAAGTTTCCATTTCATCAACCATGGCCTCTTTCCAGAGTTTGCCATCCATTGAATCTACTGTTTCCTTCACAGTTCTGGGATCATCGTCAGTGATAGATAAAGCAAAATTTGAATAGAAATTAGATGGACTATAAACTCACACCCGGAGTTTGTGGCTCTTCATCTTCTAATTCCTCCTTGTTGGGTTATGTTATATTCTTTCCATGACTAACCTACGTAGTGAACCGGGGGGTTAGAGGGGGAGCAGAGCCCTCCCTTCATTGCGCCGATTGCGCGGTGAGGGGGTCACAGCAGGGGCGGCAACCCCCCCTGTCCGGGGCAACGCCCCAGGAAATTTTTTTTTGGACCCTATATTAGGTTGGGCGAACCTACCTGTGGTTTTCGGTCCATGGTTTTGGACGTGATGGTTTTCCGGTCCATGGTATTGGATGCTTCAGCATGTATAAATATGTATTGTAACATTGAAAGGAACATAATGAAAAATCAAGTTGGTAGTCTCGGTTTTGGG
>APFE030770302.1:12699-26201 GCA_000404065.3 Pinus taeda | reverse complement strand
GACACTTACACTATTTTCTCGGTCTTCAAGTCTTGCAATCCAAGGAGGGTATTTCCCTTTCCCAGTCCAAGTATGCTTGTGATATTCTTCGTCATTTTCACATGGAAGATTGTAAGCCAGCTCCTTCTCACTTTCAGTCTGGAGTCAAACTTTCAGTCTCTTGTACTTCTCCTGAAGTTGATGCTACCTTATACCGTCAACTTGTAGGAAAACTCTTGTATTTAACCCATACTCGTCCTGACCTTTCCTTTGTTGTTGGCCTTGTTGCTCTTTTTATGCAAAACCCCCGTGAAAGTCATTGGAAAGCAGCTAAAAGAATACTTCGTTATGTTTGAGGTACAGTACAGTTTGGGATTCATTACAGTGCCAAAGCAGCTCCTCTATTAGTTGGTTTCACTGATTCTGTTTGGGCTGGTGACCCTGATGATCGGAAGTCTACTGTCAGTTATGTCTTCACTCTTGGTTCAGGACCTATTAAATGGGCTTGTAAGAAACAGGCTGCCATTTCTCTTTCGTCAGCAGAAGCAGAGTTTCGTGGTGCCGTGGAAGCTAGTAAGGAAGCCTTGTGGCTTCGTCAGATCCTATCAGAATTGGGCTTTGAGCAGCAGCATCCGACTACACTTTGGTGTGATAATCAAAGTTCCATTCAGCTTTGCAAAGATCCAGTTCAGCATCAGCGCAGCAAACACATTGAACTTCACATGCACTTCATCAGAAAGCTCATTCATGACCATGTTCTTGAAGTGCAATATTGTTCAACAGATGATCAGGTTGCAGACATCTTCACAAAGCTCTCACAGAGGCGAAGTTCACTAAACTTCGATATATGCTTGGAGTTCAGGAAGTTGTCACTAAGGGGGGATAGGCTCTAGTGCCTCCTTCCTTCTCCTACTGTGTCATATTTGTAAATCCTTCAATCCTATCCCAAGTTGTTCTTAAGGGGGGATGTTAGGATATTCCGACACATAGGAAATAGTTAAGTTCAACTTGGTCTAGTATAGAGTTAGGTATAGAGATAGGTAAAGTGTGTTTCTTTACCGTTGTACATTTTGTAACTTACAATCCGAGGGTCATGATATGTAGTGATCCGACGGTTCATTCTCTCCTCGGTATTACCGACACTTGATCCGTGGCTTGACACCCGATTGGTCATGAATTCTATTTAAAGCGCATGGAGGGTCATTTGTAGGTTAACCGTGCATGAGAGAAGCTTATGTAAATTTTCATTCTTTTATTAATAAATTGCCTGTAGTAGCCACGTTGGCGCAGGCCGTGGACTGTTTCCCTCTCTGAGGGTTTTAACCACGTCAAAATACTGGTGTATTGATCTGTGATCTGTTTGTGAGCGGTGTCCTTTTGGTGTTCTGTCTGAGGAACTTACCCTGTAAATTACTACACTAAGGTGGGATCTATGGAGCAGCAACTTCTTTTCCTTCATATGATTTTAGGGAAAACTATGTGAAAGGTAAAAAAATTATTTCCATACATCACCATTAATCATCACCACAAAAAACGAGATATGAAATATATTCTAAAAATAAGATTTTAGATGCAAAAGAGACAAGGTATCTGAATTAATGTGTTGCATTTTGATTCACCTAGTGTCAATTATTTTCCATAAAATACTTCAATGTCTTGACAAAAGTGGAGTGCTAAGAGTTATATCATTACTTTAACTAAAATTCCAAACATTACAAACTCATCAAGGATATGAAGTGATTGAGTTTTTAGTTAATTTACGGATAACCTTGAAACTTTTAAATAAAGCACACAAACCCTTTCCATGCTAATTCTAATAAAGAATTCCTTGATAAATTGATTATCATAAGAGATCCAAAGAAGAAAATATATAATCAATGAAATACTTTTGCATTAAAGAAAAATAAATTATAGATTTTAAGAAGGAGGTAAACCTAGGTTGTAAATAAAAAGAAAGAGAAGGCAAAAAGATGTTTTTTTAATTTTGTTATTTTTTGGTTGAATATAAGTGATATAATAGTGCTATAGGGGCTATCAAATCTCCAAGAAAGAATCCAAGTGAGGCCTCGTACTTAATGGGGGATTGCATTGATGTCATCTAGAGGATGTCCTCTCAAGCACTATTTACGATGGCTTATCTTTCAAGGATGGTGGTGGATTGGTCGATTGATCCAAAAATTGAAATGTAGGTATTACTGAACAAATTGCAAGTTAGTTTAGTTATTCTTATGCAACAGATCAAAATTACAAAAAAACATAAACTTGATACACATTTTTAGGAAAATAAAAGAATGGAGACTAAATATAGAAGCAAGAAAAATAAGGCAAGTTGATAACGGAGTTCACCCCTCCTGGGCTACGTCTCTGGATTCACTTCCAGTCTGACCGCTTTATTAATATTCTTAAATGCTCAATTACATATATTTACAAGCTCCAACCCATCAAAAAAATGCTTCTAATGCATTTAGAAGACCCAAAAACCCCTTTCTTGGCTTTTGAATTGCTCAATTTGGCCTCAGAATGGCCGAATTAGGCCAAAAATACTCTCTGCCTACAACTTAAAACAAAATAGCATGGTAAACAATTCAACAAAACCCACATAGGTGGGATATTCATGCACGTTAGTTATAAAGGTTTAGGTCAAGTGTTCAATCCACAATAGGTACATTTTGTTGAGTGATATGAGGGTGATTTAATTATTTCGATAAACATTAAGTGTGATATGTTAGCGTGCTGCACGGACCCCCCACCATTTTTAACCCATATGCCCTCTACTAGATATATTTGGTGAGGCCATTAGCATATGTCATGGGGATATGCCAGAGCTGCCAGATATGGTGAGCTCCTGTCATATCCCTTCCCCCCAAAATTGATGTATACATTCTTTAAATAACATATTTTTGCCATTGTTTAACGTGAACCTTTGGTGGCATAGTGGTGACAAACATGATTTGTAGGCAGTGAGTGAGGAGGTCAAATATCATCCCCTCCAGTTTGGTTGGTAATAAATTTTTCAATTAGTCACAGGGATATGTGGTACTTCATTATTGGTCCATATGTCGCCCTCTAATTGGGCCACGTCGCTTAATTCCATTGGTCCACATCAACCAACTATACAGTGACACTTGTCGAAACCTGGGGGTGCCATGTGTCGACTGGAACCATGAACCTTGACCTTGATGATGAGCGTTGACAGTTGACATTTTTCTCTATTTGAACCTGAACTTTGACCTTGCATAACTTTTTCATACGATGTTTATTTTCGCCCATTCAAGTTTCATTGGAATACAAAAAATGGAGCATTACGCATCGAGCTTGGTTTCATCTACATTTGAGAAATATGAATTTTGAGCATTTTCTGAAACTTTGAGCATATTTTGGATCCTTTAGATCACTCCTCCCCAATGGAAGCTTTTGGACCACCAAAATTTGGTACTACATAGAAAATAAGTGAGGGTAAAGCTCCCTCACCTTCCCAATCTCGATCAATCGTGCTTTGCTTGGATTGGTAACTTTAAGCCCCACATGAAGGTACTCCACATCACCACTACAAGAAGTCCTTGTCTTCCTGTCAAGAATGGTGTCTTCTTGCAGCTCATACATGTATTCAGGAGCAAAATATTCTATGGAAGGTACCTGAATACTTTCCTCTTGATCCATGATCATAGGAGGCTCATATAATCTCAAGTTTTCAACATTTACAACTAATAGATTTTCATATAAGAAGGAAAATCTAATAGAAAAGCATTATTTCCAATATTTTCTAAGATTCAGAATGGACGATACCAGATCAGTTTAGGAGTTTTACCTTCCCCTTGCAATATTTCTTTGTTGATGTATAACTAAACTTTGTCTTCCACCTGAAAATTGTGATCCACATGATGCGTGTCATACCTGGATTTGTATTTGGCTTGACTCTTTTCAAACTATTCTTGCACATTTTGATGTATCAATTGCATTTTTTTAATTAAGTTCTTGGTTTTCTCCACATTACTATGTCCATCCACTGCAGTATCTTTCCCAAAGATGAAATCTAAAGGAGATTTAGGTAAATAACCATAACATGCTTCGAATGGAGATGTTTGAGTTGATGAATTATTGTCACTGTTGTATGCATGTTGAATCTAGTGTAAGTGCTCATCCAAAAGCTTAGGATGTTTTCCATAGTATCCTCATAGTAGATTCACTACCGTTCTGTTCACCACCTCTGTCTGGCTGTCGGTTTGTGGGTGAAATGTTATGCTTTTCTTCAACTTGGTGTCCATCAATTCCCGCAGACTTCACCAAAATTTCGCAAGAAATCAAGAATCTCGATCAGATAGAATAGATGTGGGTAACCCAAAGTGAACCCATACATTTTGAGAGAAGAACTGTGATGGTTGTTCAGCGGTGACCTTCTTTTTACAAGGCATTAAGATACACCTTACTGAACCTATCCGCTAAAACATACAAATAATCATGACCTTTCCTAGACATATGTAATCTCCAAACAAAATCCATGGACACACTTTCCCAAGGATGTAGAGGAATAGGAACTCAAGTATACAATCCTAATTTCTTTTTACTTGGCTTAGTACTAGTAGTCATAGAACACCCCTTTACATATCTTGATACAGTTTCATTCATACAAGGCCAATAACAATACCTCTACAATGAGCAATTGTTTTTCGTACACGATCAGTGATAAGAGATGTGCGTGCTTCCCTTATAATATTAACTCTTTCACTTTTTGGAATGCATAACTTTCCAAGGTGATATAATAGTTTGTCATGAACATGATAGTCCAGTTCTTCAATTTGATTGCCTTTACTCGAAGTTGCATATAGATATTTAAATCTTCATCTTGAGCATATTGTTCAATGTAGCTTTCATGTGTGATTGAATTATGCTTAAGAATTGTAGAAACATTGATTATAGGTCTTCATAACATATCTGCAACTTTGTTATAGATGTCTTTCTTATATCTGATGACTAAGTAAAATTTCTATAAAAATCCCATCCATCTAAAGTGTCTTGATTGTTGTAGCTTAGTTTGTGATTGAAGATATTGTAATGGTTGATGAACTATATGTAAGATTGTTTCTTTACCCATTAAATAATGCTTCCATGTTTTCACACTTTGTACTAAAGCATACAATTCTTTATCATATGTTGGATAGTTAATTATTGTGGTTGTAAAATTTTCATAGTGAAATCATATAGGCTTATCATGATGCATCAATACTGCCCCCATGGCATAATCACTTGCATTTGTTTGGATTTCGAATGGTTGCTTGAGATCTAGAAGTGCTAGGACCAGTGTTGTACTAATATTCTCTTTCAATACATCGAAGGCTTTCTATTGTTTTATTTCCCACTAAAAACCTCGTTTCACACTTGTCAAAGCATGTAGCAGTGTTGCAATAGATGAGAAGCCTGTAATGAACATCCTCCAGTATTGGGCTACTCCGAGGAAGCTTCTGACTTCAGTTACATTTTTGGGCTTAGACCGATTTACAATAACCTCAACTTTATAGGGATCAATTTTCAATTCACCACCCCCTACAATATGACCTAAATACACCAAAGTTGTCTTACATCATTCACACTCGGACATCTTTAAATACAACTTTTCCCTTTCTAAGACATCCAAAACCTACTTTACATGCTCTTCACGAGTCTTACTGAAGATCAAAATATCATCTAAGTAGACTATGACAAAATTATCAAGGAACGGTTGCAATACATCATTCACCACCCTCATAAAGGTTGCACGTGCATTACAAAGCCCAAAAAGAATTACTAACTATTCAAATAATCCTTGTTTTGTTTTAAAAGAATTTTTCCAAATATCACTTTCAGCCATTCTAATTCAATGATAATCGCTTATTAAATCTAACTTAGTGAAATAAATAGCATCCTTTAATTGATATAGAAAATCATCAATACGAGGAAGGGGATAACGATTCTTTACCGTGATTTTGCTCAAAGCTCAGAAATTAACACACATTGACCATGTGTTATACTTCTTTGGCACCAAAACAATAAGATACCTGTAAGGAGAGGTCCTTGGTCTGATTACCCCTTTGTCAAGAAACTCTTGCACCTACTTCTTAATCTCTATGCTTTCCAAAACTAACATTTTGTACATGCGAATATTAGGAATTGGAGCATTCTACTACAACTGAATCTCAGGTTGAAATCCTATTATTGGAGGGAGTCCTTTAGGTCCTTGAAACGTCTTTTCATAAGTATTAAAAATTACACTCAATTCATAATTAATTTTAGGATCACATCCTGAGAAGGCTTCGGTTTTATCAACATCCATAGCTCTTACAATTAGAAATACATAATTCTTGCTAGCATTAACAAAACTTTTCATTTGTCCTGCATTAACAAGAGATAAATTTATCTTCTTATGATGTTCCCTTACCATGTATTCAATCCCTCCTTTGAAGAGATTATATTTTTTCTCCTCGCAATAGAATATGGATTTTCAATCATACAGATAAGGACTTCCCAAGACAATCCTGGAAATTTCAAGAGGTACAACATCAAGTACAACCTCATCTACAAAGTTAGAAGTGATGGAAAACTTGAGTTTACATTGTCTTGTTACTTGTAGTTTGGCATTATCACATACCGAACCCAAGGCGTAAGGTTTAACATGAGGTGTTGTTTCTAAGTTAAATTTCTTAACAATTGCTTCAGAAATAATATTGACTTGAGAACCACTAAAAAAAAGAGTATCAAGCTTATTATGATTTATTACCACTCTAATATGAAAAAGATAATTCATTTTCTTATCATTTAGAGATTCAGGGGACTCAGTAGAAGAACTATTACTTGCATTAGAAGATATACCTTTTATCCCAACGGTTGTGATCTTTATTTTGTCACTTGAATCAGATCCCAAATCTTGTTGAGTTGTAGAAACAATCTTTTATTTCCCCTTGTTGTCAAACTTATTTGGCCTCAATTCTGGATGCAACTTCCAGCAATGGTCTTCATCATTACCATATTTCTTCCAATGTTTGCAAGAGAGATTTGTTTCCCCTTTATTAATAGTGGCTACCTTCTTCCCCTTTCCTTTTCCTTCCCCCTTTGAATTATCAGCTAATGGATTGGATGGTTTCTTTGAAGTATATTCTCACACATTCTTTCCTTGACTTTCAATATGTGTTGCCTGTACACACACTTCATCTAATTTGGTTGGGTTAACCATAATAATAGTGTGCCTAATATAGCTACGTAAGCCACCAATATAGTTCATTTGTCTCTTCTGTATCTAAAGAAATACTCAAAATTAAAGTTTTCTTATGAAAATCTTGAGTATAACTTTGTACATTTTGACCCTTAGCTTGCCTAAGATTTTTCCATCTCATCATTTCTTGTTGTTTATATGCAAATGGATAAAATTGTTTTGTCAAATTGGCTACAAAATCATTCCAAGAAGAAATAATCTTACCAATTTTCTTTATATCTTCTTGCGTTCTTTCTTCCTACCATATGAGAATCGTTCCTCCCATCCTACGAGAAGCAAGTTTGGATTTTTGTGACATCTTCATCAATTTTGGATCCTGCAATATACTTCAATTTTCCTTACCCAATTATCCAACTTTTCAACATTTAATCCTCCATCATATATTGGCAATTCAAACTTTATATCATGCTCAATTAAAGGGGATTTAGCATGTCCTTTATGTCCTTTTTTTCAAGAAGTAGGATATGAAGGGGAAGATGGTGAAGAAGGAGGCAAAGGACATGGAGGAGGAGGAGGCCTACCACCATCACCACCATTAGCATTACCATTACCATCCGGTGTATTATGTAGAAATTCTAAAATTCTCTACAAATCTCGCTCTGAGGCCTATGTAGAAAATATGATTGTAGATTAATCTGATAGTGCAATATACCAAAGAAAAATACTATAACATACTTCTACTATCAATTTTCATTGTGGAAGCTTAAACATTGAGTGAGATCGAGCTGAACACATATAACTAGAGAAAAGAAGAATCAATGCACATGAAACACATAAAATAATTAGGAGAGAGCCTTGGCTAAAAGCCCCACTATCTGTATTATCATACGAGCTGGAAATACATAAGAATCATACAAAGCCTTAGCTCTCACAGCTAGCCATCTCTCAGTACAATCATCCTAGATTCTCACAGGCAACCAAAGCTTCTCACAAGCCTTCCTCTCTATGCTCCAAGCTCCTATTTCCTTGTGCAGTTCCTCTAGGATGATTCCTTCACCCAATGGAACACTGCTCTCACACACTGCTCTAACACGCTATCAGAACTACGCAATCCTCAAGGAACCTTAGTTCCTTGACTGCATGCATGAGTTTCCTTTATAGGAAAACACATGCACTTGATAGTACATTGTCCTTCACGTTTAGCTCAACTAGGTCTTTCTCAGAATAGACATGCATGAGTTTCTGATGAGGGAACCTTCAGTTATCGAGTACACTAGTTGAGTGAATGCATGCATCAACTGACTAATAACTCACAATTAATTCCTCAAACAGTTTGAAACTAATTTAACTGGACTTAACTCAGTGAACTGAGTTAACTAATTAAAACTCAAATATAACTCAATCTTATCTCCTTAATTTAAGGGATAACTATTGCATGACTACGGAAAGACTTCTAACTTGAATTTCTCCGACTAATTAATCCATAATGAATTAATTAATTATTTCCAAGCAGCTGGTGAGTCTAAATTCGGTTTTAATTCATAATTTTAATTCAAGGACAAATTAAAATTGGAATATTCTGGACTCTATTTTTATCATTTCTTGTTGCTATTTTCAACACTCCCTCTCAACAAGAAAGGAATTCAACTAGATCCTGATCGTGAACGTTTGGAATTTTATGCATGCAACACTTCTCTCTAGTGTTGCTGCTCCAACAACTCCAAAAACAAAAAGACATCCAACCTGAATCAATATGATGCATTTGCCATCAAAGTCTTTGACTATATTTTCCTCTATCAACTAAAAATTTTGCACTTCTACTGACTCTGCCTTTCTGCACTATTGTCAATCCTTCTCTACACTCTTCAGTGTCTAACTACTCTAGCCTCTGTCACTTTTATCTCTCACTGCATCAATCCCATTGATTCCTCCTGCTACTATGTACTTTGGGCTCCCATAACAAGGTACGACCCATGAGATAAAACCTCTCAATGGACCCTGCCCAATTTCAACCTTCATGGGACTATCACTTCACATCACCCCACCTCACACCTCGAGGTATTGTTGCATGTGATCCCTCTGCCCACTTCTCTAATTGTGGCTCCTCCACAATTGTCTGAGACTTCTTCTGGGGCTGCACATTGACAGGTAATTTACTCTCCCTCTTAACCACCAACTCTCTAGCATTTTCCTTACTCCTCAAGGCTTTGCATACATCTTGAGCCTCAAGAACATATAAGTTCTTAACTCGTGAACTGATATGTTACACCCATCTCGAGGTGATGTGTCGAAGGAAAACCTTTCCCTTACTAAAGACAACATCGTAGCCTTTGTCCTCCAACATCGCAACTAATACCATGTTCTTCTTTAGTCCAAACACATACTTCACATCTGTCAAGGTGATAGGAGCTCCATGCTCCCTCTGAAAAAATATTGTGCCCACTCCTAAAACACTATACCTTCCATCGTCACCCATCTCTATGCGCATCTTGAGGTCTTTCTCCTCCAAGGCACTGAATAAACTTTTATCATCGTTCATGTGGAATGAGGCTCCACTGTCAAGATACCAGACACAACCCATTATCGATGACACCATGCATGCGGTGAGGGTAAAGTCCATTTTGAACTGAGAGGCTAATGCCTCACCTTCTCATCCTTCCAAGGATCCCTTCTTGGACTTCTTCGATAGGTAGTTAGTCACATAATGTCCCATCTCCATTGAAGTATGATAGGAATTCGATTTGCACCTACAACCCTGAACTTCAAACTTTAAATTCTCTTCTCCGTATACTGTTCAAATATTTGATAAACTTAGCTCTGATACCATGTAGAAATTTCTACAAATCAGCTAGCTCTGATACCATGTTGAAATTCTACAAACTCTCTACAAATCTCGCTCTAAGGCTTATGTAGAAAATTTGATTGTAGATTAACCTGATAATGAAATATACCGAAGCAAAATACTATAACCTACTTCTACTATCAATTTTCTTTGTGGAAGCTTAAAGATCGAGCAAGATCGAGCTGAACACATATAATCAAATAAAGAAGAATCAATGCACATGAAACATAGAAAATACTCAGGGGAAAGTCTCAGCTAAAAAACCCACTATCTATATTATCATACAAGGTGGAAATACATAAGAATCATACAAAGCCTTAGCTCTCACAACTAGTCATCTCTCAGTACAATCCTCCTGGATGCTCAGAGGTAATAAAAGCTTCTCATAAGCCTTCCTCTCTGCCCTCCAAGCTCCTATTTCCTTTCGCAGTTCCTTTGGGGTGATCTCCTTCACCTAGTGGAACACTTCTCTCACACATTGTCAGAACTACGCAATCCTCAAGGAACCTTACCTTGACTACATGCATGAGTTTCCTTTATACGAAAACACATGCAACTGATAATACATTATCCTTGACATGTAGCACAATTCGGTCTTTCTCAGAATAGACATGCATGAGTTTCTGACGAGGGGATCTTCATTTATCTGGAGTACACTAGTTGAGTGCATGCATGCATCAACTAACTGATAACTCACAATTAGTTCCTCAAGCAGTTTGGAACTAATTTAACTGGACTTCACTCAGTAAAATGAGTTAACTAATTACAACTCAAATATAACTCAATCTTATCTCCTTAATTCAGGGATAATCTCCTTAATTTAAGGGATAATTGTTGCATGTCTACAGAAAGACTTCTAACTTGAATTTCTCCAACTAATTAATCCATAATGAATTAATTAATTGTTTCCAAGTAGCTGGTGAGACTAAATTTTATTTTAATTCAAGGACAAATTAAAATTGGAATATTCTGGATTCTATTTTTAGCATTTCTTGTTGCTATTTTCAACATCTTCTGAGAACCATTACCTTCCACTTTTGGTTGGAAAGATCTTTCAACTTGCAATCGCATTGCCCTCTCATCAAACAATATTTTTACCTTGTCAAGGAAAGTCTTTTTTAATTCTCTCTCTGTTGGATAAATACCATCATCTTCTTCACCTGCCATGGTTTGAGAAGAATAGGAAGGTGGTCTTCTTGAGCCAATTTCAGGACTAAATTCTTCAAGTGATCCTTCTCCTTTCTTGAGCTTGGATATTATGAGAATATGAAAACTTGCAATCCCTATCAAAGCTTCACACAACCAAGAGCTCTGATACCAAATTTGATCCAAAAAGAACAAATTGCAGGTTAGTTTGTGTATTCTTATGAAATGGATCGAAATTGTGAAAATAGATCAACTTGATAAATATTTTCAGCAAAAGAAAAGAATGGAAACTAGAAATGGAAGAAAGAAAAATAAGACAAGTTGATAATGGAGTTCACCCCTCCTGGGCTGCGTCTCCAGCTCTGCTTCTAGTGTAACCACTTTATTAAGATGCTCAAATGCTCAGTTACATCTATTTACAAGCTCCAACTTGTAAAAACAATACTTCCAATGCATTAAGAAGGCCCAAAAACCCTTGTTTTGGCTCTTGAAATGCTCAATTTGGCCTCCAAATGGTCGAATTAGGCCAAACATACTCTCTACCTGCAACTTAAAACAAAATAGCTCTATAAACTATTCAATAAAACCCACATAGGTGTGCTGGTCACGTGCGTTGGTTATAATGGTGAAGGTCAAATATTCAATCCATAAAAGGTTCATTTTGTTGAGTGATATGGGGGGGTTAAATTATTTCGATAAACCTTAAGCGTGATATGGTGGCATGGTCCACGGGCTCGCCACCATTTTTAACCCATATGCCATCCGCCAGATATATGTGGTGACTCCGTTAGCATATTTCGTGGGGATATGGCGGGCTCCCACCATATCCCTTACCCCCAAAACTGGCGTAGACATTCTTTAAATAACATATTTCCACCATTGTTTAACATGAAGAATGATCTCTAGGTAAACCAAGGTGGCTTGAAGGATGGCAAAGGAAAAAGATTAGAGCCCTAAGACGTCTAACTTCAATGACAAAGGTGGGAACCTTCAATAGTCAAAGGAAAGGGTAAGGGATTTATATATTAAACTTCCTTCCAATTGGAGTGTGGCACCATTATATAGATTTGGCGTAGCTTATGTACTCAACAATCCTATAAAATATCCCAGTCTACCCATCTAAGAATATCTGAAAATAACAACTAAAAAATATTATTTATGCTCAAAATTTGTTCAAGCTAATTTTCTCATTAATCTCCAACAAAATGGAAATGAGAGAGGCACTCTGCTTATATAAACAAAATTTCCTCCACATAGCAAGTGTAACACTATGTTCTTTACTAAAATTATTGGAAAATAGAAGTGGCCCAAGTTAAATAACATAGAAAAATATGGTGAATTGCGTAAATGACCCATTTACCAACCTCAACACTAGATCATCCCTAAAACATATTTATATAAGTGTAATTTATTTACCAATGTAATTCTCAAGTATGTAAAGATTTTGTACAAAGAAATTTTTTAATTTAAATAATTTAAATTATTTTGAAATTTTGTCTACATGGGGTAGCTCAAGTGGCAAGGGCCGTGGAAATGAAGTCTCACCGAACCGGAAGTCTTGGATTGAAATCTTGGGCTACCCTTCCCCCGTTGAGGGGTACTTAATGGACATGTAAATCGAAAACACCCCCGCTCCAGCTTACAAAAAAAAATTATTTTGAAAATTTAAAATTAACTAGAAATAAACTGAAAAAAATAAGCTACAAATTAATATATATATAATATATTTATTATTTCATTTAATAAAACTAAGTATCAATATTTTTTAATATATATGTGAGAAGGCGTTTTTTTGGTTGGGAAAACACTATTCAGCCTAGCCAATCTCCTCGCTTCATTTTCCCTCCAAACCAATTAGATTTGGACACGTTCACTTATATTTTCACACGAACAAGTTTCTAGCTTATTTTGACAGCTTCGGTCAAGTTTCTTCTGTCAACTTTTGCAGAATTTTGTAGAATTTTGGACGAGCATCCTTCATCCTGGCCGACATGAACCCATCATCCTGGTTTACACAGTGAAAACCTACACAACACCTGATCGGCGAGGTATGACTCCCCAATACCTATGCTTCTGAACACATCTTTATTGCGAGATGTAATTTAAAGTAAGCTGCCTAGATGAATGATGTATTTTAGTGGTGAACATAATACATCGAGTTGATCAATATGATCAACATAATCTACAATGATGAGTGCCCGTTGAGAAACTGTTTTGAGCTTCTCTACGCCTTCAAGGGGGTGATTCACCTCAAAGTCGACGAGTCATGGATGGAACACCCACAGGCATTGAAGCACCAAGAAGGTCGTCCCGACAGACTCGGCTTCCTGCAAGGTATAGAGACTATGCCTT
>APFE030770302.1:0-11912 GCA_000404065.3 Pinus taeda | reverse complement strand
AAAGTTTAGTTGTCACAGGATTTTGAAATGAAAGATTTGGGTGAAATGCATTACTGCTTAGGAATTGAGGTATGGAGGGAACCTGGTAAAACTTTGATCACTCAAAGCAAATATACAAAGGAGATTCTTAAAAAGTTCAATATGACAGATTGCAAAGCTATGTCAACTCCCTTAGAAAAGAATGCAAAGTTGTACAAAGAATATGGATCGAAAGAGGCAGATGGAACATTATATCGTCAGTTAGTGGGAAGTTTGAACTATCTCACCACTACCAGACCAGACATTGCATACTCAGTCAGTATCCTTAGTCAATTCATGGCTAAGCCTTCAGGAAATCACTGGAATGCTGCAAAGAAAGTTCTCCGATACTTAAAGGGAACAGTAAATCTTGGTATTATGTATACTGATGTATCTGATGTTGCACTGACAGGTTTTTCTGATTCATATTGGGCAGGAAATCCAGATGACAGACGATCTACCTCTGGCTATGCATTTCATATTGGATCAAGGGTCGTATCTTGGAGTAGTAAGAAACAGCCAACTGTTTCTTTATCATCAACAGAATCAGAGTACAAAGCTTTGACCAATGCCACCTGTGAAGCTATTTGGTTGCAGAGAATTCTTGCAGATCTTGAAGAAGCGCAAAGTGGTGCAACATGTATCAATTGTGATAATCAGAGTGCTATCAAATTAGCACATAATCCAGTTTACCATGCTAGAACAAAACATGTTGAGTTACAGTACCACTTTATACGTGAGAAAATTGAGTCAAATGAAATTGGATTGATATTTTGTAACACCAAGGATAATGTGGCTGATATATTTACTAAGCCCCTTGGTAAAATCAAATTTGAAGTTTTTAGAAGTCAGTTAGGTATTGTAGAAAATCCATTTCTGCATTAAGGGAGGATGTGAGAATAATGCAGAAATAGAATTAGTTATTAGTTATGAGTGGTTGAACTGAATTAGTTAGGAATTGGTTGCCAGAATTAGTTATGAGTTTCCTATATAAGTGTGATGTAATTGAGCAAATGAATTAATCAAGTTGTGTGAGCTTTGTCTCACTTTTGCTGGTGTTTATGCCTGAGTATTTGCCGTAGTTTTTATTGTACTTTTGTAATTATCATCAACGTTGTTTATTTATACATTCCATTCAACCAGATCCTTAAGAAGGCTACTCTGCAGGGAATGCAAAGAATTGGATTTGACATCGAATAAGAAGTAATATCAATGGTACCTTCATCTGTCACGGTTGAACAATTGTTTAGCGAGGGTAGTTTTAACTTTTTACGATCCCCCCAAGACCTACAATTCCCAAAACTGTAGCCTTCTCGCTTTGCCGCTGCAGTGACAATGTCCTGTCCAACTCTTTTATTTTTTCAACAAGGCCGCTAGGATATTTAGCAACATTCAAAACTGGTTTGGAGGTTGCTTTCAAAACTTGTTGGACGACCTCATGGACGACTACGCCTCCTCACTGAATAATATTCACAATCACAGTCAATTGCATAATGAGAAATGTCTACATAAGTTAATTGTGTTATACGTATGAAACCAGCAAAGTAAAAAACTCAGAACAATAGGTAGAGGTGGAGGCCCTTACTCGTTTACACACCTTCAACTCAAAACTGTTTATATCTGCCACAACAGATAGAGAATTCCTCCACTTTTCTATGGTGTTGGGGTCATATCATGGTTGAGAATCAACTGTTCTCATCCTTTCGAGCACCCCCAGATGTCGAGTATAAATTCAATCTCCACCCCTCGTCCACCGAAGATCCACGGGCTCGACTTTGTAGAAGACCAGAATTATTGTCAACCCCGACTCCAACATCTGTACGAGATCGTGGAGACCACAACTTGATTGAGCATAATTTGGAGATAATATCGCTACATGAACAGAGGTTGTTCGAATAGCCCCTTCGATTTGGGGATCCAACTTCTCTCCTCCTTGTAATTATTGTTGGTCAAGAAAAACTGCTAATCCAAGATCTTTAAGGCGATGGTAGATATGCCTAGCAAGTCCTTTCTTGAATTGTTTTGTCATCCCTATAATCAAATTGCCTTTCCTTTGGACTGAGAATCTTCTTGTGCGTGATTCGAATTGTTTCGACGTCCCTGTAATCAAACTTCT
Source organism: Pinus taeda (assembly GCA_000404065.3). Lineage (NCBI taxonomy): Eukaryota > Viridiplantae > Streptophyta > Pinopsida > Pinales > Pinaceae > Pinus > Pinus taeda. Next base: position 9,778 of record APFE030770302.1, on the reverse strand, counting down.
TGTTATTTTGGGAAAATACCTAATTTTCTTATGGAGCGAGGACCTCCTGTGTAAGATTCACATTTCTGTTTTACTCTGGTAGCTCGGGTCCTGTGACAACGATAGAACTAATAGTTATGTCCTTGAAAAATTGAAAAATAGGCTAAAATTTGGAAATTAATCAATATCGTATTATAATGTTCTCAGTCTTCAAACCTTTTTAAACAGAAAGAAACAAAATAATGTGTTTAGATTCTGTAGGCAGTGAGTATTTGTAGGCAGTGAGAGAAGGGCACACAAAAAGAAGAAAGACTATAGAACTTTACAGACCTGCACCGCTATGGAGGCCCAAATTCCTCAAGACGAGCTCCATCGTGATCAAGAAAAGCCCATGCATGCTCTTCATTGGAGAACGGATTTCATATACTCAAAAATATGTGTGAATTGAATATCATTCCATAAAAAATGTCGTTCATTTTCATTGTCGATATATGTTATGATTATAACTCAGTTACAGTTGCACAATGCCAACAAATTTTGAATTACACTGGCACAATCAATCAAAGCCCTTACCTGCTCATACGGTACATTTAAAACAAGGCAAAACCTAAAGTTGAGGAAATGAATAACATTTCAAGAAAGCACTAAGAATGGTCTAAAAGGTAAAAGGTATTGGAAGCTCCTAAATATGAAATATTCGCTAAAACCAAACTAATTACTTTCCCAAATGTTTCATCACACACCACCACATCACCATTTTTTAGAATACCATTCTGCACAAAAGGTGGCTACCGGTCCTCTTGACTTGGAAAGACATGCTTCAACAACAATGCCTTTTTCATTTCAATATGGATTGGCCTTCAACTCTTGCAATTGTATTGCAATAATATTCAACCTAAATAAGCACATAAATCTAATAAAGAAACAAAAAGATACCTGAAAGAACGTAGATCATGTGATTGCAGATCATGCATGAACGTTTCTGAAACAACATTCCTTTTAGTTTCACATCTTGTATCTTTAAAGACCTGTTTACCTTTAGAGTTATAAGCTTCAGAAAATTTGCAGTTAAAACCTGGATCTCCACTTCAGCATCTAAAACTAAATGTGTAAGATTGGAAGCTGAAATGACAGGTTTCAATAAGCTAACATGGTGAGCTATAGTAAGTTCATGAAGAGATGGGAAATGAGAAGTAAACAAGCCAAAGAGTCATTTGTGAATTCGATACCTTCGAAGGAGCAGGTAATGAGATGGTTGAACCCAGGGAATTAGGTTGGAATTGTCTAAGAACATGGTTGGAGAGTCTGGTAGTAGCAAGACTAGTATATGAGAAAAGAGAAATGGTGGTATATCCTTCCAAGGGAAGGTGGTGGTATATCCTTCAGAGTGAGGTGTTGGACATTCCTACAAGCGGCATAATACACCCATTTCCACACACTTTGATGATTAAATTGCCACTTGTGTTTTTGAAATGGAATAGTTTAAATGTTGTGTCTCATGCCATGTGATGGTGGTGGCAACTTGGATTCATGGCACGCTAATAGCCTCCTTGGTAATTACAATGTGTAACTTCTTATTAAACTAATAAAATTATAAGTATAGCTTTTAGCTGACTTAACCAAGTAAATCATTATATTGTTAATTGGAAGTCCACATTTTTCCTTATCACAAATTTTCTGAGAGTGAATGATCTATAGCATTGGTTTTCAGATTTTGGTAGAAGATTTATCTTTTAAGTAAAGAATGTGATAAGAAGTTGTCATTAGTTTGAGCTCAGAATAGTTTCCCAAGCCCTAATTATTATTGGATTGTTTTTTTTCCCAATTTTATATTACTTAAATTCTATTTTAAATATATAAATTTATTTAATTATTTCAAAAGAAATTAAAATATTTAAAAAAAATATTTTAATTTTAATAATCAGAATTTACCATTCTAATTATTAGGTGACTTGACCAAGTAAATCATTATATTGTTAATTGAAAGTCCACATTTTTCCTTATCACAAATTTTCTTAGAGTGAATGATCTATTTTCAAAGTTAATAAGTTGATAAAATGTTGCCATTAATGTGCGAGCAAAGCATTGTTTTTCAGATTTTAGTAGAAGATTTATCTTTTAAGTAAAGAATGTGATAAGAAGTTGTCACTAGTTTGAGCTAACAATAGTTTCCCACAACCTAATTATTATTGGATTATTTTTTTCCTCAATTTTATATTACTTAAATTCTATTTTAAATATATAAATTTATTCAATTATTTCAAAAGAAATTAAAATATGTAAAAAAAATATTTTAATTTTAATAATCAGAATTTACCAATCTAATTATTATAATAAAATTTTGCACTAGAGTTTACATAAAATAAATGAGAAAATAGTACTTTAATAAATCAATAAATAAAACAAATATTAATATTGCATTGTGTTAACTTTTTCTCTCTTGAGATTACATTTTTCACATTTAATTTTTTTTTTTGGTGTTTCTCTTTCTCTCTTCATCTCCTTTTCTTAGTCTTCAAATTTTGAAAATTTATTTGATTTATAATTTTTATATTGGGGTTCCCTCCAACTTAAAACAGTAACTTTAATTTACTTATTTTGCACATGACTTGAAAAAGAGAATTATTGAATTATTATTCTTGGATAAAATTTAATTGATAACACAATTTATTTATTTAACAATTTTCATTCAAAGTAAAATTATAGATGAATAGACAAATTAATAGACAAAAGCTTTCACATCATTAATATAATGTGAAAAAGTTAAATAGATATAATTAACTTTTCCAAGAAAGTGCACAATTGAACTGTTAACAATGCCTTAACAACACACTTGATCATCATCTATCCAAGACCTCATGGACATAAAGTGAATGCTTCTTGAATTCCTATTAATTACTAATTTTTTGAAACATTTTTTTTTAGTTTTGTCAACTTATATATTCATCTCATTTTTATGTAAAGAAAAAAATAATTATTGAATATTTTAAATTTATATAGTTAGTTTTTGATTGGTTTAACTATTATGATTAATTTTCACATTAACACAAATCACATATTGCAACGTTTTGAATACTCTTTGCAACTTTAAATGATTTGTTGCCAAAGTAGGTTGCTTGTATTTATTACTATTTAAAGTGATCACCCTAAACAATGGGGTTATACAAACTGTAACCGAACTCCTACATCACCACTTGTTCTTATATTAGATTGAATATCTTCCATATTAGATGACTACCTTTTTTTTCACCTTGAATACAACTTGAGTGGGCCTAATGGTTAAGAGCATGTGTTTCCTCCTAAGAGGTCACAAGTTCAAAACCAGAGGGGGGTAGACTATGTATCCCTTCGCAGACTTAGCAGTCAAATCCCTGTGGGGGAGGTAGGTCCCTTTTCCCACAAACAAGCGGGTTTTATATAATAATAATAACTATCCATCTTTATTTCCTTTCTTGGGTCTCATACACCAATTTGGTGTCTTGCTTGGATATCATACACCAATTTGGTGTCTGGCTTGGATCTCATACATTCCACATAGTCCCTTGTCCCACAAACAAGGGTCCCTTTTCCCACAAACAAGGGGGTTTTATATAATAATAATAACTATCCATCTTTATTTCCTTTCTTGGGTCTCATACACCAATTTGGTGTCTTGCTTGGATCTCATACACCAATTTGGTGTCTGGCTTGGATCTCATACATCCCACATAGTCCCTTGTCCCACAAACAAGGGAGCCTCATATAATAATAATAACTATCCATCTTTATTTCCTTTCATGGGTCTCATACACCAATTTGGTGTCTGGCTTGGATCTCATACATCCCACATAGTCCCCTATCCCACAAACAAGGGGGTCTCATATAATAATAATAACTATCCATCTTTATTTCCTTTCTTGAGTCTCATACATCAATTTAGTGTCTGGCTTAGGTCTTATACATCCCATATAGTCAAACTCCTCCGCACTCCAAACCATTGAAGAGATCCCTCATCGACCTCCGAGCCCATTCCACCTTTAACGACACACTAGAAACTCTTCTATTTCAAATATTATTTATATATATATATTCGAAAGATAAAACAAAGCCCAGACACTATCGGCTTACTCTTTGCCTGCAAATGCTAATTTATATTAATGCTGGAAATTTTGTGAGATAAGTGCAATTGTAGTTTTATTGATTTAAAATATCAATAAAATTCGTAGTGTGATAAATTTAATAATTCATTAGTCATATAGTTTTTTCTCGAATGATATAGCAATGCTTTTCTGGGCAAGAACCTACCCAGGGTTATGTTATTTCTATTTTTTCTACATAAAATGGAATGGACTACCTCAGTTGCTTAGCAAATACGCAATCAAGACATGACTGGCTGTGACTTTTCATTTGACTGTCACTTAAGTAATAAGAAGTACGGTTCAACACATTATTACAACTTTTAAATGCATGTTCCAGGGATGCACGTATGCTCTATTTGTCCGAGGTATTTAATCTCGGAGAGGAAATTTGTATGTCTCTTGTAAAGTCTGCTGTGGGGTCGAAAAGGAATTTGCATATTTTCTGCGCACATATTGACCATTACAGACGCAAGGAATCTTCCCCATTCGGGCTTAGTCTTGATTATCATTCCATTTATCTAAACCCTTTTCCTAATTTAAAAAAAGCCTTTGATATCAAGTAGGTCGGTGTAACCTTCTGATTGTGCACGCAGTTAGAATCCCGTGATAAAAACGCCTTTGATATCAAGTAGGTAGACGTAGCCTTTCTGATTGTGCACGCAGTTAGAATCCCGTGAATTTTAGGAAGGCGTTGTCTACTTAGGCTTATTTGTGTGGGTGGAAAAAAACAGGGATTTTATTTCAAATAGAAGGCGTTGTCTACTTAGGCTTCAAATTTGTGTGGATGGTAGAAAACAGGGATTTTATTTTAAATATGGCAACATGAGTGTTTGAATCGGTGAAAATGGTTTCAATATTATAAAAAAAAAAAATGTGCACTAAAAAATTTTAAATATAAAGTATGATTGTTTAAATTTTTCTATGATAGCGAAAATAGATTCTAACATCTTCAAGAAAATTTGGGCTCCAAAAATTTTGAATTTTAACGACTGAAACTCAAATTTACAAACATTTCTCCAAGATACTCAAAAAATTTCCTGAAAACCTTGAAATCTAATTAGCAGTATTTTCCAGAAAAAATTGAAAACCCATTAATATATTTCTGCCGAAAAGCATAATTTGTCAAAATGCAGGCGAACTTTGATGTTTTGCCAGGTTTAAAACAGAAAAGAGCAGGAATAATCTTAGAACCTTGTTGACATAGATGTGTAACGAAATTGCATTTAGATGAACGAGGTAGAAGAGAAAACTAAATTTACAGAGTGGTGGCAGAACTAAACAACTGATCACTTACATAAATTCAAATAATTCCATCTGCCAAACTCTGGCATTTAATTTAAGGTGAACTCAGCATAATCAACCAACATAGTGTTGGAAAAATAGAGAAATTAAAGGCTGCTATAATTTTATTGATCATAATAGTTATATATATAAAAGACATAAATCTTTTATTTCTACACATACAAAACTTACATTATCACAATAGTTATACATATATAAGACAGACATTTAAATCACGATTTTAACTTATATATATAAAAAACAACCATTTCTAGATCAACTCTGGGAAACTCACAGTAAAAATTCACAACAACAAATAAAAACATTACTTCCAATACATAAATAATCTTCCTCGACCTTGTTCTGCAAAGTGACTGATACGGAACTTTTACGCCGTTTCTTCAAATCTGTAGATGCATTGAATAAAGAAATAGCGACCTCGTTGAACCCATGCTTTTAGATACTAAAAATCAAAGATTGCCTCTGACATGGCCTGTCAGTTACCGAGGAGTGAATGACACGGTGATGGATCCATGTGATTCTTGAGAGTTGGAGATAGCAGAGGAATTCGTATGTTTGCCAGGGAAGGCATCTATAAACACTGGTTGTATAGGCTGGGCACCACTCTCTAAATTGTTGGTTAACATCGACCCAACCTGTGACATTGTTGGCCGTAGCGCCGGAGGACCTTGAGTGCAAAGAAGTGCAACCGTGATGACCCTCAAGACCTGCTCTCTTGGAAATTGCCCCTCTAACGTTGGATCAACAATATCGAAAACTTGATTATTCTCGTATTGATTCCAAACCTGCATCACCATCAAGTTTTAAATGAGATTCAACTTGTAATCATCATTAAATAATAAACAAATTCTTAAAACCACGCACCCATTGGAGAAGAATCTGGATAGGCTCTGGGAGGTTCGTATCCACGCTCTTTCTCCCACTCACGATCTCAAGGACCACAATCCCGTAACTATAAATGTCTGCTTTTTCTGTTAATTGTCCGTAAACGGCATACTCCGGCGCGGTGTAGCCTCTGATTCATGATAAATTAGTGGTAATCTTTAATTAGTCCCTGGAATTGACAATTTATAAAGCAGGTCATCTGATAGAAATTACTAAATGATTTACACAACTTACATTGTTCCTCCGAATTTAGTAGAAACATGTGATTCGTCCTCTGGGAAGAATCTAGCTAATCCAAAATCTGCTATTTTAGGATTGAATTTGTCATCTAAAAGTATATTTCCACATTTGATATCTCTATGTATAATGCGAACGATAGAATCCTCATGTAGATATGCAAGCCCTCTAGCTGTTCCCACTATAATGTTTAAACGGCTTTCCCAGCTGAAATGACTTTCTATCTCTCCTGCGTAGTTCCAATATCAGTATCTCAAAGCCTCGTACTACTTGGCACGATTTCAGAAATTAAGAAACTGAACCCTGAAAACAATAGAATTAATAAGAGAAACGTACCAAACAAATGCTTGTTTAGACTATTATTGGACATATACTCGTAAACAAGCAAGCGTTCGCGCCCTCGCGTGCAACAGCCAAGCAAACGAACAAGATTACGGTGACGGACATTGGTGAGGACCCTCACTTCTGTAAGAAACTCCTGCGCGGCCTGAGTGATCTCCTGCCTTTCGTTCAGTTTCTTAACAGCAACAACCCTCCCATCCGGAAGAGTACCCTGCTCAGCAAACTCATTAGAATTGATCTGCAAACAACGGACATATTTGGACGAACCCATTAAGTCTGCGTTTGATATTATACCTTGTAAACTTCACCGAATCCTCCTCTGCCAAGCATGTTTTTTCTTTCAAAATTTGCAGTCGAATCTCTTATAAGCTCGTAATCAAAGATAAATTCCTCGAAGTTTCCCCTCGCAGCAAGATTCTCATCTGCGGAGAGCGTCATTAAAGCAATTTCATCATAGGCCTTGAATTCGACCAAGTTAAGTAACTCAGAACAATTTAGCAGCGAAACAGCTAGAGTGAAAGGATAAATTTACCTGTTTGATCATAGCTCTCTCGTTGCTTAATACGTCGACTGAATCGACAGAAGAGTATGAAGTATATCACCGTAACTAGTGCTGCTCCGCCAATGCTTCCAAGCAATATAGGCACTGTTTTCGATGACGATTTCCCCGAGGACGGTGTTAAATTCGGGGATGCTGCGTTTAGAACAAAGCAAAGCAATCAACATATGTGTTATATTGAAATCAAACTCCAAATAGTTGTAGCAAATCTTACCGGAAGTCTGGTTATATGTGAAAAACGAGTAGGTTGAGTAGCGCATAAAACAGCCCGCCTCGAGACCTCGGCCTTCACTCTTGGGAGGACAGGTAAGTAACTGATTTTGAGCTTCAGTCATGCATCGTTGACAACTGCTAATGGTAAGCGAGGACCAACACTGAACGAGACCATATAAGGAGCCATCAATGGATCCAACGGCATACCCATTATTTTCAGAAGCGTTGGCTATGAGCTGCGCAGATAAGACCTGGGCTGTGTGTGCATCGATGGAATTCGTGCCTGCACAATAAACGTAATCCCCAGCGTCCACATCCTGACTATAAAAGGTATTATTCTCATAGCGGAGAAGACAACCGTCCAAATGAATGCGAGCACCATTAACTTGAGGACACAGTGCTTTAGCTTGTATCGACGCTTCCTTCACGCATTGGGAGCATTCGCTGGCGTTCAAATACCTCCGACAAACAGCAAGACCATAGACAGGATCCGTTTTGCCAGAATCGATTTGCATTGAAGTAGCGAAGCCATCTGAAGAGAGATTTGAAATTAGGGATTGCAAAACAGAATCCAGATTGTTTGTAAACGATGTAGTATTAACATACTTGTGGGGGCTGCACCCTTCTCCCACCAATGTAGTCTGGGGATCGAAAGCTGCAAGATTGACTGCAGTCATGATAGCCGCCATAGTAACCAGAAGTGGAAAATGAGCAAGTTCCACCATAAGTACAGCCAATAACCAATATGGTTTGGGATTGCAAGCCAATCGTTGTGCTTATATCTAAAAAGCTTTGAGGACGAATGATTGCCGTCGAAATAAAATTTACTCTCGAGGCAGATTTAAATGGGGACAAAACATAAGAGTAATTTAGTGAACAATACCAGAATATTTGGATTACAAACTGTATTATGGAGAGAGAGACGGGTCACGGGAGCCCCTCATCTACATGTATCTTGCCTTTAGTTTCGCATGTTTATCACTTGTCTCTTCTACTTCCGTTAAACAGGTGCACAGGATATTTTAAGCCTCTCGCTTTGGTAATCCGAGTTCAAGCATATTGTGCTTTCTGTTTTCTGTTTTGTACGGAGAGCCTATCGCCTTGGTAATCGGAGTTAAGCAGATTGTGTTTTGTATGGAGTGCTCTTGGTGCTAGAAGGGTTCGACGTCGACATCAACGGTCAATGTCCACTTTGTTGGAAAAAACAACGCATAGCCGAAATTTAAATAAGCATATACAAAATCTTAAAAAAAAAATAACATAAAGATTTTACCGTGGTTCACTTAACCAATCTGGGCTACATCCACCAAACAGAGGCATCGACAATCTTATAATTCAACAGGTGATTACAACAATTTAGTTCCTCACACACTCTCTCTCAGCAGTGCAATTTAGTTCCTCACATACTCTCAGCACTGCTATGCTCACACATCTTCTACGGACTTATGTTTTTATAGCTGGGAGTAGAAAAATAAATCATAAATTCTCTCACAACAAATATAGGATGCAATAACTCCTCCTCAAAAATAAATAGAGCTAATTTAGCAACAAATCCTATTGTTGTCACATACATGAGATTTTTGCCAAATTTAATGAACAAAAAATCTCAACAATCTCCACCTTGACAACAATTAGTCGATACCCTGTTTCTTTATTATTTTATCTTTTCTGCAAGCCAAGAGAAGCTAGACACCAACGTAGCTTCTCTAACAAAAGTGGTTTCATGAACATGTCTACGCAGTTCTCCTTTGTATGCACTTTTTCAAGAGACACACCCCTTTCACTGATAACATGTCTTACAAAATGGTACTTGATAGGTATATGATTTGATTTACTATGATAGGCCGAGGTGGGGTTACGTGTCATGAAATCAATGCCCCATTTATTGAATGGCTCAACAGCAACTACTCGATGCAGTGGTGCAGGTGGTAATCTAGTGTTGCGATAAAAAATCTGACAAGCACGGCAACTTTTGACTGCAGTTATGCAATCTCTAAATATGGTGGGCCAGAAGTGACGTGCTTGTAAGATTTCTTGTGTAGTAGTGTAACTATATAGATGGCCTCGACAAGCACCTGAATGGTAATCATTCAAAGCCTTTTTGGCTTCCTCGTGCGTGAGGCACCTTCGCACAACTATATCG
>APFE030770298.1:7692-17758 GCA_000404065.3 Pinus taeda | reverse complement strand
ATAATTCATAGAACATCTTATAAAAATAATTAATTAAATGTTAAAATAAATTCATGTTGCCAACCATAACCAACAAAGTTAGGTACAATATGTTTGGTAGTCTTTTACAATGGTGTAAACAAATGTTTACTCTACTGTCTTGTAGACTTTTAGTGCCGCATAAATAAATGTTGACGCTACTCCACACTCTCCCAACAGATGGTATAAGGACCACAACATCATTATGTTAGCTTTTTCCCAACAGATGGAGTCAGGACCACAACATCATTATCCTAACTTTTTCTGAATTCCGGAATCAAATCACATCACTCTAGCCCTAGCAACCTTCGGAGACATAGGATTTCGACAATGTTAGTCGTCACTCAATGCCTCCCAGTCATCGGAAAATTCAAAAGCTCCACAACTTACACGCGTAATGGGACTATGACCTGTAGATTTAACAATTCAATTAAACCTCATATAATCTCCTCTATACTAAATATGACGTGTCTACTCAATAATATGTCTTAAGAATTCTGGGCCTGAGAGATATTTTCTACTCAATACTAGATATGCGTTTTCCCCTTTGCTTTAGTGGATGGTGGCTAGTGGAATGAAGAACAGAAGAGATGGTAGCTGCGGTGTGTGTGGGCTACAAGAAATGAGGCTGAAGGAATTGGAAGTTGCCACTTTCAACTTCGTCTACTTTCCATGGGCTATTATTGGAGGATGGGTTCTATATTTGTGAGAATTTTCACAATTGCAAGTGAGTTTTCCATTAATTATTATTTTTCTTTTTGTTTTATTAAATATCATATTAATAATCTATTTCAGGGATCACATTATAATAACTTTTTGGGTGGATTTAATGATGTTAGGTTGATAACTGGTTATTATTTTTTTCTTTGTACATTTTATATTTCATTTTAAATTTAATAAAAAGGTTTAAGAAAATTAATTTAATAGTTTGGTTAAAGTTTATTTGGGTTTATTTTTAAATTTGTACAATTTTTTCTATTTAAATTTTCAATTTAAGATCTCTATAAATATTGGGTGAAAGTTATTTTATTGAAATGTAGTAAAAAATATAAAATGGTGATAATTTGTTTAAATAAATTGATATTAGTAATGAATGAACAATGGGAATTTAAAAAAATAAAAAAATAATTAAATTGAACTTTGTTCTCCCACAATGAACTAATGAACTTGGGTTGTACAACTTTTCTTCCTCGTGGATCAAACCTTAAGCTCCTTCAATCTATGCCTCATTTAGCAGTCACCTTAATCTTTCAATGGTGATGCATGTAGGGCCAACTTGGTCCAATATCACACTTCCATCCAATATTTCACATGTTTCCAGTACCAAATTTTCCAACCTAGACCTCTGATTTGACTAGAAAATAAACATGAACAACAAGATACACATACCTTTCTTTCAAACACACTCTTGGTCCTCTTGTCCTAAATATCTAAGCTTATTGAGATATGGTTACGGCACACCAACAACCCTAAATAGCTACTCCCAACTATGTTTCCCTTCTTGAAACACATGCTCTTCTTTTATTTCCTTTCTAGATTTCAACACATTATTTTGGGCATAAGGAACCTCCTTAAAGCACCCTACAATTCCCTGTCTCACGAAAACAAGTGATATGATCTCTCTTGAAGGGAAGAAACCCTTGTTCAACAACATTGCTCCTTTGAGTAACTATGGCTAGGGAAGAGATCTTTTACAAGCCCTCTCAACCCTCCAAATTATGTGTCCAACAAGATGTTGTAGCATCACTTCCTATGGTGTGAATATAGATCCAAGCACCACACAAAAGTAGCAAAAAAATTCATCCAAACTTACCTTAGAACTTTTGCATTTTCCATCAAGGATATCCACACCCAAACATAACAAAAACTCCTCCACATTTTGTGCCAAATTCATCCTCCTTGTTATTTTGTGAGCTACCTCAAGTTCTCTATCTATCTCAGAGTTGCACTTTGGATGTGCTCTAAACCTCCAATGCTTAACATCTATTTTTATGCACACACGTGGCTCCACGAATTTTTCCTTGGACCATAATTTAGCCCACGTTTACCTTCCCAACTAGACAAATTAACCACAAGCCACATATAAAAATTAATATCTCTTATTAGAGACATCTATTTTGTGTGAACTTTTCTACCCTTTTTTCCTCTAGGTGTCCTCTAATACCTCCAAGTATCAAATGAGTCAAAGTCCAATTGTTTGTTTCCCAACTCATTTATGTGCAAAACCCAAAGCTTGGGTTCCAATACCACATCATTTTGGTTGTGATTCTTCCTCCAAAAACTGATTTCTAGGGCTTCAATTACTTCCCAAGCTACTAAATCTCAACAAACGCTTTAGATATAGATCCACAAGAGATTTCCTATTAGACTACAATTAACCATATGTTTGTAGAAATAAGTCAATAGGCTAACAAAATATTCCCAATACCACCATAAGCTTGAGAAGGGTGAGGGGATATAATTTTACCCTTTTCAGACATTGGAAAATAAGATGGGAGGAAAGAAAAATTATACACAAGGAAATTCAAATTTTACATATAAGTACCTAACATGGAATCTTCTAAGAAGATTCAAACGTGAACATATAATATCAATTGACAAAAAATTTTGATGGGTCTTTAAATACAACGCTAGAAATACCGAAACAATTTAGACTCAATTTTGTGAGAAGTGTTGGAGCATACCTAAGAAAAAGGTAAAATAGTAAAGAAGTGTAGAATTGCAATAATTTCTAGCATCATCTATTGGAGGAGAGGAAGTTAGGTCCATGTCCTCTCATTGTAGTTTTGTTTTAGGCTTCTTTTTTAGATTTATTTTGTTTGTTTTTTTATCTATGTAGGTATTGGTGTCCTTTTTATAGTATTTTTTTGTTGATTTATTCTTCATTATAGCTTAGCTTATTTTCTCGATCCTTCGTGTTTTTTTATGTATTTTATGATTTGATGTTGACCCTATTTTATTTATTGATTAATATATATATATATATATATTATATATTATATATATATTATTATATAATTTCTTTTGGCTTCTGTATATTTTTGTTTTATCTTTAATTTATTAAAGGATCTTGCCTTGATCAGGTATTACTCCTTGTTATATAAATTTTAACTTCCTTGGAATTTTTTTAAATAAATAATTTAAATATTATTTTCTCTCAAAAACTAGTCGTTTAATATAGGCCCCCTACTTATTAATAGTTTCTAGAAAAAATTAATTAAACTAATCATAATATATTTTAAATATTATTTTTCAAAAAACTAATATTAATATTAGCTTATTTATTAATAGTTATTTAATATAATTAATAAACTAATATCATTATTTCTATATTATTTTTGGAAAAATAGTCATTTAATATAGCCATTAATAATATTTGTTTTCAATATATTAATAAATTGATATCATAATTTATTTTTATTGTTCAAATATAGTCGTTACTTGAAATTATGTCTCTACATTTCTCTCTATTTAATCATTTTCCATGGCCTTCCTCTTCATCCGGTCTTGATGATGAACCACACTTGTTGGTTCAAAACAACTCGACCAAAATTTTCTATTATGTACTTTCTACCTAAAGTCTTTGCTAAATTAAATTGGTCTGACTATCTCGACATAATATATGGGGAAATGTATGCATCATTGTATCTTTTGTGATTGGCTTCTCAAGAGAAGATAATATAAAGTAACACTTTGTTGGTTCTATGCTACATCATTTCTCTTCGTCCATTCCTATGTTCCTTATCTTCATGTGATTTCTTGTTTTCCTTTATACTTGTAACCAATGGTAATTGCCTACTACATTACAACAAGTATATATCATTTTTTTTGGAATATTTTTCTAAAATATAAAATATTGTAAAATATTTGTGGATCTTTCAATGAATCGTAAAATCTTGTAAAATATTAGTGAATCATTCACTTAATTATAAAATCATGCACCTTATTGTTGAATCCCTCATTTAATCTTTACATCAAGTTATTTTTCCTTCTTATGCATTAATTCTCTAATAGAAAAATAGTTATCCATTTATTTCACTTCAAATAAACCAACATATTTAGGATTTTGTGGTTCATCAACATCTACAAGTTTTTCAGCTCCTTGGTGTGTAACTATTATAGTAACTATTGTGTTTCATTCTTCAATCAAAACTCTAATAATTGCTCATCAATAAACAATTTTTTGAAATTACACCAAATGCGCAATAAGATTGACTAAGAGAAAAAATATATAATGAAATTTAATTTCCTATATGATAAAAAAATAAATTAACACAAACTCATATAAAGCCACAATTTTTATTTCAAAAATATAGCCCACGAAGAAAAATTTGCATTACTTAGTATAACATGTTACAAAATATGTATCATCAAAGGATTTCCACTTCAAAAGTGATAACACACTAAACAATGTCTCATCCTCCACTATTTGCATGTATTTCTCCTTTAGCCTTTCCCTCAAAAGTACAATTTGATTAAAAGAATGTTTTTCCCATGATAATAGGTGTATATCTCCACCTTCACCTCCATCTCCTCCTCCTCCTAGTCCACCTCCAACTCCATCTCAACCTCCACCTCCTTCGCCTCCACCAAATCCAGCTACTCCTCCTCTCCTCCACCTCCACCTCCACCACCTTCTCCTCCTCCTCCTCCTCCACTACCTCCACATCCCACACCACCTTATCCACCACCAACTCCTCCTCCACCACCTCCCCCTCCTCATATTTCTCATCATCCACCTCTAGCTCTTCATCCACCACCTCCTCTTCCCCCACACTCAACCCCACCCCCAACACCACCTCTACCTCCACCTCCTCCATCGCCTCTACCTCCTCCACCACCAACTTGACCACAACCTCATCCTCTTCCTACACCTCCACCTAAACCTCCACCTTCACCTCCTCTGCCTCATCCTCCACATCCACCTCCACCTCCACCTTCACCTCCTCCACCACCTCCGCCTTCTCCTCCTCTACTTCCTCCTCCTCCTCCTCCACCTGCACCTCCACCTCCACCTAATCCTCCTCACCCTCCACCTCCTCCACCTCCTCCTCCTCCTCCACCACCACCTCCACCTCCACATCCTCCACCTCCACCTATATCTCCACCACCTCATACTGCACCTTCACCTCCACCATCTTAATCTCCACTCCCTCATCCACCTCATCCTCCACCTTGACCTCCTCCACCTTCACAACCTCCTCCTCCACCTCTACTTCCTCCTCCCACATTTCCACCTCCATCTCATCCTCCATCACCACGTCCTCCTCCCCCTCTGCCTCACCCACCTTCACCTCCTCTACTTGCACCTCAACCTCCACCTTCAACTCCTTGGCCTCTTTTTCCACCTACACCTCCACCTCCAATGCCTCCCCCTCCCTCTTCTCCTCCACCACCTCCACCATCTCCCCCTCTCTCTTCTCCTCCACCACCTCCACCTTCGCCTCTTCCTTCACATCGTCCTCCACCTCATCCTCTTGGTCCTTCACCTACACCTCCTCCTCCACTTCCACCTCCTCTTCCTCCACGTCATCCACCTCCACCTCCACCTCCACCACCACCATCTGCTCCTCCTCCTCCTCCTCCTCCAACTCCACCTCCTCCATAAACTCATCCTCCACCTCCACAAACACCTCCTCAACCACCTCCACATCCATCACCTCCTCCACCTCATCTTCCTCCAACCCCATCTCCACCTCTACCTCCGCAATTCCACCTCCACCTCCATCTCTTCCTCCTCATCCTCCATCACCACCACCACCACCACCTCCTTCTAAACATCCTCCTCCTCCACCTCAACCCCCTCCTCCACGAGCTCCCCCACCACCTCCTCCACCTCCCCACCATCCTCCTCCTCTGTCACCTCCTACACCTCATGCTCCTCCACCACCTCATGGTCCTCCACCAACACCTGCTCAACGAACACCACCACCTCCTCCTTCGCCTCCACCTCCACCACCTCCTCCATATCCTCCACCTACTCCACCTGGACCAACAAAACCACTTCTTTCACCTTCACCTCCTCCTCCACCACCTCCTCTTACTCCACCACCACAACCCACCTCAACTACCTCCTCACACCACCGCCTCCTTCACCTTCACCTCCTCCTCCATCACCTCCTCTTACTCCACCACCACAACCCACCTCCACCACCTCCTGCTCCACCTCTGCCTCTGTCACAAAACCTAAAAAAACCAAAATTGCATATCATTTCATTCTCTTTATTTATAATACTACATATCATTTCATTATGTTTATTTAGAATGCTTATTGTTTCATTCTTTAGAGTGATAATTCAGAGATCAATATATACATGATAATATAAAAAATAAGATGTATACAAATTTGTAATATAAATTAGTAATTATGAGAACAACAATTTAATTAAAAAAAATTGTAAAATTTATATAAATAGTATCAAAAGTTGTTGACAAAAATCACGTTGTTTACAAAAATGACACCAAGTCAATGTTTATTTTTGATGTCCAAAACTATTTAAAATCAATAGATTAATTATATAAAATATTTGAAAAATAAGATAAACAAAAAGCAGAATTACGATAGAATTTACTCGTAACATACAATCACAACAAAAATTCATAAAACCTCCATTGGTCATAAGCGCTATTATTGTCGTGTTCCATCTACTTAGTGGAGATTATTGTTATGTTATGGGGCTTGAGCTAACAGTTTTTAGTTTACAACATATGCCGCGTTTTTCTCTGGACATTACATATATAATATAACTTTTTCTTTTCGTTTTTTCAAGAACTTGTGTTGCATTTATATACTGAATAATTTGATTTTCCCTAAACTAATCATTTACTTTCTTAATAATCACTTCATTGCCTCGAAATAAGAAATTAACCGCATGAAGAAATTTTAAAACACAGAAGATCAAATACTTGCTCAAGCAAGAGACTATGAAAACCTGTATGGATTCATGAAGTGAATTGACAGCTTCCATGGGATCTTCCTATCGCACATACTTCATACAAATCTTCAATAATTGCTTCCGAGAAATGGAGTAATGCAAGAATGGAAACTTTTTATTAGAAAATCGATCCACACGATAACATCCTTCGTAGATATGTTAAGACGCAGGTTGTCTCTCGCGTATTTATTCCTCTTGCCAGCGGTTCTTATGGATCACCATTTGTCAGACATGATATTGTGTGAGTATAACCACACGCCGCCTTTGTAGAAACCACAAATTGAACGTCTGGAAGTGAACAGGCTCCCAATATACACAAATTGAATGTCTGGAAGTGAATAGGCTCCCAAGATAAACAATAAAAACATTGTGGATCGAATGCACCAACTCATATATTCAGTCTGACCTTCTCCAACAAAGACACAAAGGAGCGAGGAGCATGGATAGAACACACGACCTTCATATATTCAGTCTTACGCTCTCCTAACAAAGACATAGAGGAAACAACATTGTGGATCGAACACATGACCCTCTCCCAACAAAGATACATATGCAACAACATTGTGGATCGAGCACGCGACCTTCATATATTCTGTCTAACTTATTTTCTCTAATGGGCACACATTGAAACAATGGGGAAAGATTGCTATTTTGAAATCCTATGTGAACGATGAGGAAACAACTATGAATTCCGGATTAAGTAAATCTTACGGTTGAAGAGATTGCATCGTGAAATTTAAAGGGTTTAGTTGATACCAATTAGTTAAACATTGAATAGAATATGTAATGGAACAACAATTTACATGACTATTAGTATACTTTTGTGTGAGATTTTGAATGATAGAACAATGGTGACTAGTCCAGTATAATTAAAATGGCATGAGAAGCTTACAAAATCCAAAAAAGATTGAAGGGAACATAAATTATTTTTCTACTTCAAATTATATTCTTGTTTAAAAAATTATAATGTTTAAGATGGACCAACTAATCTCCAAAATTTGTTGTTCTCAAGCATTTCTGTAAATCACTTGTTTTTTTGTATAAGCTAGAAATGATTACTTATCTTCAATTTATTCCTAGACCTGTCTATATTGAAACAATCCTTCCAATTATTGTTATCTTGCATAACCAAATCCTAATCCAAACTATCACAGAAAGTCTATTATTACATGGTTTATTAACAAAATATAAAATGTTGTGCATAATATTTTAATGCATGTTATTCTCTATACATATAGACTTAGATGTCTGCAATCATACCCTTATTTTACCTGACTTAGTCTCTTACACCTAATCCTCTTCCAACAACCCCACCAAATCAAATTAAACAAACTCTTCACATCATATCTAACATAAAACCCTAATCTATCCAACCCTCTTCGCTGTGATCCTTTGGGGAGAGCCCTCTCCGGCTTCGTAGGGCTAGCTACCAAGTCAAAATATTGGTCTATGGTTACCTCAGCTGGACCCTTCCTCAACCTTAGAGATCCAAATGAGTGATAACACCCCCCAAGGAACCTAGTAGAGACATTGGGTATGTTAAGAATATTTATTTATATATTTTTATTCCTAATCCTTTGTTTTTTCCATGTTCTTCTCTTGTAGAAGTTTTAGGCCTCAAGATGGCTCTTCCACTAGAAGATCTTGGCAATGATAGGGGGTTGTGTTTGGGTTTCTCCACTCTTGTTGAACCATTCAATTCTAACATAGGCCTCTCATTTTTTGTTGTTGTTTTCCATGCCTACACAAAGTGCTAATGTCTAGCAAGGATCATATCACTATGAAGGGATAGGTTATTCTGGAGCTCAAATTTGACTTGAGAGCGTAACCGATCATTAGTGGTATTTGAACACTTAACCAATTCAAGGAAAGATCACTTAGGTGGAAAGGGAACTTTCTGATGAGCAACATAATCCTATAAAACACCGAGGTGATTGCTGATATGGAAGGTTCGATTGTTGTTGTTGGTCATTCAAGTGGTGTTCTTGCAAGAAATTAATGGAAAATGGGGCCTCCTCCTAGTCCTATTTGCACTCCTAGGAGTAAACGTCCAATCCTAGTAAATGTTATTGATCCCTGGAAATATGCATGCATGACTATCTACCTAAGTATCTTTAGTTTTCATTTACGTTTCCTTGTCTTAGCTCTATTGTCTATGGCCATATAGATAAATCTCATGTATTGTATCTGAGAGCGATAAAATATATATTTTCTTTTCATATTTTGAAACATTTAAGGTTACTTGTTTGGTAGGGTTTACTCCCTTTGAGCATGCTGCCCATCTCCTCTTTATCCGCAACAATTGTACAGGGAATTGACACACATCCTCCCCAAGTTTCTGAGGTTAATTTCCCTCGTTCCCAAAAGGCCAACCAAGGGAATCTAACACTAAAGGGTTAGTTTCATTCTTCCGTCATCTCCCTCAATCCACCCAGCTAAACACCCCCACATCCTCCTCTTCTTCCCGACAGACTCCCCTCTTCGATAGGAAAATGTCGAACTTCATAGACACTAGAACAAACATAGAAATTGTAACGAGACTACCTAGGTTCCATACAAGGTCAAGCCTTTGGCTTACCTCCACGCTGTTACCCGCCCCCCCTACCACCAAACCATAACCAGAAGTTGAACCGGGCTGATATAATTCACCCCCATAATAATATGGTTTACAGGAAGCATAAGGGTAACATACTAGAGAGAACTCCCTGTTTCAACAAACATCATCCCTCGGCAGCACAGAATACTGAGAGTAACTAGCATCCAAACCATACTCCACCTCGCCTTCCTGCCTCATGCTCAACTTCTCCATGGTCGAAATGACCTTATACTCACTACCCTTTCCTTAATTCTTCCCCCATCACACACATTAAGTGTTGCATGCTCATTGCCACTTTCCAAGTGTCAGCTACATGTTGAAGGTGGGTGAGGCCTAACTCGCCTTCATGACCTCGTACATCTAATCAAACTAGCTCGCACCCTGGTTGGGGGAGAATCACTCTATTTTAATTAACTAAATGGAGAAATGTTATTTTACAAAACAATTATTACAATATTTCTTCTTAAAAGATTCTTAAAATTTGTATTTAAAAATAAAATATATAGAGATTATTGAA
>APFE030770295.1:15471-40278 GCA_000404065.3 Pinus taeda | reverse complement strand
GGTAAAGGACTGCACCAGTACAATTGTAAAAAGAAGTTTCTAATTAAAGAGAAGATAGAGACGAATTGCAGCAGGTGGGTTTCACCCACATTGGGTTTCCACCTTATATCTTGTGTTCTTTTGTGTGATTGTCTTATGCTCTGTTTTATTGTTTCTGGTTATTGGTTATTTGATACACAGATTAACAATCAACATCTGAAAGATAAAGTAAATTATAATTTTGCATAGTATATGCGGGTTTCCTTCTACATAGTTGCGGGTTTAATTATCTGAAGTAGCATATATCATTTGGATTTGAAAAAGGAATATTTGACTTGATAATATTGATTCACCCCCCCTCTCAGTATTATTTCCAACAATTGGTATCAAAGTAGGTCCTTCTAAAGAAGCTTGATCGCTTGAAGGAAGATCCATCATCATGAGCAACTACGAGAGAGAAGCATCGATCAGGCCACCGATTTTTGATGGGACAAAATTCATATATTGGAAGGTAAGAGTAACATCCTATCTTCAATCTCTTGGTACAGAAATCTGGGATATCATAGATACAGGGTATACTTTTCCATCAGCAACTCCTACAGATCCAGCTGAGAAGAAGAAATATGGAACAAATGCAAAGGCAGTCAATACTCTATTAGGATGTTTATCTCAATCCGAATTTGTCAAGGTTATGCAGTATAAATCTGCAAAAGAAATATGGGACAAGATTGTACTGAGTTATGAAGGAGATGATTAGGTAAAACGAGCAAAACTTCAAACCCTTAGAATTCAGTATGAAAATCTCAGAATGCATAATGATGAAAGTGTGGCTAACTATTTCCTTCGTGTAGATGAGATTGTTAACTGTATGAAAAACTTGGGTGAAGAAATAAAAGAGGTTGTTGTGGTTGAAAAAGTTATAAGATCTTTTTCCCCTAGATTTGAATCTAAGGTTTCTGCAATAGAAGAAAAAGAGAATCTATGAAATCTTACCATGTCACGGCTGCAAGGAATTTTGACTGCTTATGAAATGAGGAAAGGAGGACCATCAGATAGGAAAGAAGCTGCTTTCAAGGCTTCAAGCAAAGGAGATTACTATGAGTCAGGTCACGTATCAGAAGAAGAGGAAGAATCAAATTTTGTCAAGAACCTTCAATGGGGTACTGGAAGATTCCGAGGCAAGTTACCTTTCAAATGCTTTGCTTGTGGAAGAGTCCTCATAAGGATAAGTTTGACAAGGGGAAAGAATCTGTTAGATGGAACAAGAAACAGAATGCAAACAAGAAAAGCTATTACACTCATGAAGATAGTGATGGACTTTCAAATAGTGATGAAGATGTACGAGGTAATAATTATAAACTTTTAATGGCTTTTGAAGATGATGATTACATGGATGCTATAGATGTGGATGGCTTTTATGAAGAGATTTCTAGACTCAAAACATGTTTAGAAGAAAACAATATGATCATTGATACTCTGCAATTCCAACTTGATGAAAAAGAAAAATTTCTTGAGAAGTTAGAATGTGAAATTGTTGGCCTTAGAAAAGAAATTGAGAAAACAAAGGCTCTTAATCTTAAATTTGTTAAAGGATCTAAAACTGTGGATGAGATTATCAATGTACAACATTCTCCTCTAATCAAGACTGGTCTAGGGTATAATGGAGAAGCATCTCAAGCATCCACTTCAAAGAGTTATCTCGATGCAGCAAGGAGAAATGAGCACAAGCCCAATGGAGATCACCAGGTAAAACAGGGACGAATTACATCAAAGATAAACAAAGACTACCAGGTAAATCAGGGGCAATCCACCTTAAGGATGAACAAAAGCTACAACCAGCTACAAGTAAAATCTTCTCAATTTGCCTCAAGAATGGATGACAATAGAAACTACAATCATTTGGTAGGTAGATTTGATAATCGAAGGAGTTTCTTCAATGGCAATGTTTCTCTTGCCATAACTTTGGCCACAAAGCAACTCAATGTGTTTCCTATAAGACAATCATGACTAGAGAAGCTCAAAAATAAAGAAGTATGACTGGAATCACAAAAAGGACCTATAACAACTTTTCCACCTTTGAAAATGAAATTGAATGTTCTATTTGTAATAAATTTGGTCATGAAGATTCTGAATGCAGGAGCATGTTTTGGAAGACAACTCAGAAGGAACAAACCTCAAGTGCCAGAACATGGAGAATGAAGGAACCGCAACCAGAAAGATGTGGGATAGCTTTATATGCAGAAGGTCAAGAGAATCAATGGTACATTGATAGTGGATGTTCAAAGCATATGACAGGTGATAAAGAAAAAATTGAATCATATAGCGTTTTAGAAAAGGGAAAGAAAGTATATTTTGGAAATGATACCCCTGCAGTCATAAAAGGAAAAGGCACTACTCAATTGAAAGAAAAGGTCAAAGCTGGAAATTTTTTGTATGTTGATGGCTTGAAGCATAATCTATTGAGTGTCAGTCAGATGTGCGATAATGGAACCGAGGTAATATTTTGATCAGATGGGTGTAGTGTTTGTGATCTTGATACAGGAAGAACAGTGATCAAAGGCAGACGAACTCCAAATAATTTATACATATTTGAAGAAGGACAACAACAATTTTATTTGAGCAAGGATGATGAACACTGGTTATGGCACCGGAGATTGGGGCATCTAAGCTTCTCACAAATAAGGAAAGCATGCAAGTACCAGGCGGTACGTGGTCTTCCAGATATCAAAATTCGGGACAACACTATATGCAAATCATGTCAGTTTGGTAAACAAACGAGAACTAACTTCCCTGAGAAGGAAGGATCAGCTAGCAGGCCTCTTGAGCTAGTCCATACAGATGTATGCGGTCCATTTAGGACAAGGTCACCTCGAGGAGAAGAATACTTTATATTATTCAGTGACGGCTTCTCCAGGATGGTTTGGTTAGGACTTATGAAGCACAAAGACGAAGCATTCGAAAAATTCAAATCTTTCAAAGCCTTGGATGAAAATGAATCAGATCCTAAAATTAAGTGCCTCAGGTCTGACAGAGGTGGGGATTTTACCTCAAATGATTTTTTCGATTTCTGTGAAGAACATGGAATAAGAAGGGAATTCTCTACAGCCAGGACTCCTCAGCAAAATGGAGTAGTGGAAAGGATGAACAGAACGGTTCAACAAATGGCTCGTGCTATGGTTGATGAGTCTGGAACTCCCCCAACCTTCTGGGGTGAAGCTGCATTTGCTGTGGTTTTTATTCTCAACAAAACAAATGTCTGAGTGAACAACACTCAAACTCCTCATGAGCTCTGGTATGGTGAGACTCCTTCGGTAAAGCATTTCAAAATTTTTGGAAGCAAATGCTATATTAAGAATAATGATGAACAACTTGGCAAACTTGAACCTAGAGCAGATGAAAGCATTCTCCTTTGTTATTCTCCCCATAGCAAAGCATATAAGTGCTACAATAAAAGACTTGGAAGAATTGTTGACAACATTGATGTAGTGGTTGATGAAAAAGGATACATTCCTAGGTGTTATCACTCAGGTTGTCCCTAGTGCTCCTAAATAGGGATACGGCCGAGGTAACCACAAACCAATCTTTGGATTACAGGTCCTAGCCCACCTATAATCGGAGAGGGCTCTCTCCTTATGATTCAACCTTAGTTGATGATTTTAGGCTAGCTTTCTGACTTCAAAGGAGTGTTGATTGTGGTTGGAAGGAAGGTAGGATTCTCGAGCAAAGAGGCAAGGTAAGGTGTAATAAGTTTCGAACCATTGGGCATGGAGTCACAGATTGAGGCTTGCGAGCGTTTTCTTGGTCACAGGGGGATACGGAGCGGGATAACCACACAGGATACAATTTTCTGACTGCTGAAAGTACGGAGTGGACATCAGGGATGAAAGGCAAAGGAGAATCATTTCATCATGCTGACAAAGAGGGGAAATGGATGAATGGGATCTAGGAGCAGTTAAGAATTCCTAAACATGCACTCATATGTGAAAGAAACAACGTAAACAAGATCATTTAAGAATACATGCTCATAACTATTTCTGAAGAAAACAATGAGAAATGCAGAAATTGAACTTAAGGTGTAATGAAACAAATCTTAAGCTATTCTTTTTTCCTGCAATTTAGAAGGCGGTATGGTGGCAAAAAACATAAAATTAAACAGAGGAGAGGAACACTTATTGGATCATGTAGAAGCACAGGAATTCCGTGATCATTCCTTGGCCAAGAGAAAACATCAAGTAGTTTCACAATCCATGCTTTCAGCAATCTTTAGTTATGGAAATTATGACAGTTACAGTACGAGTCTCTGCTCGGAGAAAATACTGGAAAGAAGCCTGACCAACAACTACTACCAACCAACCAACCCCTCACAACATTGCTCAGGGTGGTATTTATAAGCAAAATATCGGAAAGACATCATTACAAGTGACCTCAACAGGCCTGCTTAGAGGACTCTTCAAAAATATAAGC
The DNA here is from genome assembly GCA_000404065.3 of Pinus taeda. Classification (NCBI taxonomy): domain Eukaryota; kingdom Viridiplantae; phylum Streptophyta; class Pinopsida; order Pinales; family Pinaceae; genus Pinus; species Pinus taeda. The sequence goes on along the minus strand of APFE030770295.1, from coordinate 35,835 downwards.
ATTGCTGGAATTAAATGCAAGTAAATATTTTTTGGCTGCGCTGGGGGCAGCTGGATCGGAACAGGTGACGAGGTGGCCCTCAGGGGCCAGATGCGGTGCTGCTGGAATGATTGTGCTTTGGGAACTGCAGTTCGGCTCTGGTGTGAATTAAATGTGCAATAATTACGATTTGAGAGCTTCAAGTAGTTTCGCCCTCTTTCTATGAATCTGTTGGAAGATATTAAATTTTCTCCTGCTTCAAGCCGCTGCTCAAGATATTCGCTGATACTCTTTGCCGCTACATTGATGGCTTCTGCCGTTGACTGATACTCTTTGACACGCTTGATGCCTGATGATTTGATCTGATACACTTTAAACTCTGTGATTGATCTGCTATTGTCTTTAAACCAGATCCTTTTGGCACGATCGGGCGATTTTCGGGCTTTTTTCGGCACGCAATGGGCTAAGAAATCAGAAGATTCCCCGAAGATTCCTCGAAATGGCCTATTTCTCGTAGCGATGCGCGATTAGCGCGAAGCGCTAATCGCGCATCGAAAACTGCCTCTGTTTCTTGTTCTGGAGCTCCGAAGTGCGATTTTTTTTCCTGCGCGAAGTTTCGGCTTTTTGGCTGCTGACGTCAGCATGACGTCGGCTGTACGGCGGATGACGTCAGCTGTGGTGGGTCCCTGGTACAGAGCGACATGGTGAGGTGCTGATACTGGAGGTAATGTGATGAAGAAACTTCGATGCGATCGCAATGTCGCATCGGTGGGGAACGGAGGGCGCTTGAGTTGGACACTCGGTGCTTGCGACCGCCGACCGCTGATATCGCAATATGGCGTCGGGCGGAGACGGATGGGTGGTGACCTACATGGAGATGAAAGTGCGATGTTGTGATGCGATTTGGCTTTAAGGTTCTATAGAGTGTAAGTTTTGGGAGGAAAAGCAAGTAAGTGGGTGTGAAGGGAATTTGAGGTTTCGGAAGGGGTCCGATTACCTCAGAGGGATTTTATACTTTGGAAGGAGTCCATTGTATATGGGAGGTGGTTTTGGAGGTCAAGGGTTCTTGCTGAGTTTCAGATAAACTGAGCAATTCCCAGGAGTACTTATGGTTATTTTTCAACCAGGGGGAGGGATATTACGTAGGGGGATTTTACTTAATATTAATAAGTAGATGGGGAGAATAGGGAGCTAAATAATAATGTTAGTGGTTAATATGGAGGTGGTAAGAAAGTGCTAAGTTAGGAGAGCTTAGGCTGTTACAAGTGGGTAGGACCATACTCAAGAGAAAATATGGAACAACTCTGAGTAAAGCAGATCTTTACTCAAGCCAGTGTTATGAAGATGATGGAACTTAAGAGGTATCAAGCAGATCTTGACCTCTTTTGGTGAAGTTAGTTAATGATTGGGGAAAATAGAGAAGGGGAGTCAATTATACCTTTTTTGAGCTTCTTGCATACAAATTCTTGTTGATTGTGTCCTGAGTGATATGACACCTGAAAACCTGGAACTGGTCAGCAATTTAGGATTCAACCACCTCAGAACTACCTACCCCGCCTACTTACCTAGCATTTTTTCTTCTTTTGTTTGGGGGTGCACTTAGACTTGCAAACCCATCATTCACTTTTATTTTGATGCTTTCCTATCTACATACTACCCTTATTTCTTCCAGAGCCCAGATTAAGTTGTCGGGCTCCTCTGCTTCTCTACCTGTCTAAGAATATGCCAAGATTAAACTGTTTGGACAGATTTGCAATCTCTATATTCTAAAACAGGAAATTTAAACCTAGGGAGGCCAAGATTAAACTGTTTGGACCTCCCTTTAACTGAAAAATGGCGATACTAGGAAAACATTACAAAATTTGGAAGGCAGTGGAATGAACTTGAAGTAGCCTTCTTCACTTGGAGATTGTTAAGCAAATATGGAGCATTGCAGCAAGCAAAGTACGACATATTTGGCCTGTGAAATGCCAATCATGAAAAATGAATAACCTGCTGCAGCAGGAAGCTAATAGTGGCTCCACTCGGGGATGGCTTCTCCTTGTGAGAAGTCAATAACAGCAGGTCAGAATGCCTTGGTTTTTAGTATTTTGCTGTCTTCTGCAAAACTGTAAAGCGCCGCTTGCTTTCTTCCGCGTGCTTTCAGTATTATAAACTCTAAAAAAGACAAAAACTGATATATACAAATATGTACAAACCAACTACCATCTGCCTTTTCAAGCAGGAGGATCATTGTAGTGTTTCAACATTCGGCCATTGATCGGGCCCTCTTCTGTTGTGTTGTTATCAAGAGATTTGAGAAAGTAGGTGTTATTGCCTTGCACAGCGCTGATAACATATGGACCTTTCCACAAAAAATCAAATTTTGCATGTTTTCCCTTGTCTTCTCTTCTTTCATCCCATCTTAGAACTTTGCTGCCTGCCCAGAAATCCTCTGCTTTAGTTCTCTTATCGAACATTTTCTTGAGTTTTTCTTGTAGACCCTGAGCTCTATTGAAAACTTCTTCTCTGGTTTGTTGAAGGTGAATGGTCTGATTAATTCTTCTTTGCATGTCATTTGGTTCAGCCTGAAGTTCTTGCAACAGTTTGATAGTAGGTATGCCCAGATATGAAGGAAACCTAGCTTCCATGCCATATACAAGTTCATAGGGGCTCATCCCGATGGACTTTTTGGTGGACAGTCGGTCTGCCCATAGGGCATTGGTGAGATTTTTGTGCCAGTTCTTTTTGTTCTCTTCTAGCATCTTCTTTATGATATTGATGAGGCTCTTATTGGAAGACTCGGCCAGGCCATTCCCTTGCGGGTAGTAGGCTGTGGAGTGACCTAAGGTAATGTGGTATTTGTGGCAAAAGTTAATGATTTTCTTAGATTTGAAAGAAGCAGCGTTGTCAGTAAAGATTTTCTCCGGGCAGCCAAATCTAGACAGGATGTTGCTTTCAAGGAATTGGATAATGGTGGAGTCATTGGCTTGCCTACACGGGATGGCTTCAATCCATTTGGTGAAATAGTCGGTGGCTATTAAAATCCATTTGTGCTGGCCTGAGGAGGAGGGATGAATTTCTCCAACGAAGTCAAGACCCCATTGTTGAAAAGGTTTCTCGATTGAAATGGGCTTTAGGGGCAGAGGCAATAGCTTTCTTTTTCCTTCAAAGATTTGGCATTTGTGGCATGAGGCAGTAAATCTTTTCACATCTGCAAACAAAGAAGGCCTGTAATAACCAGCTCGTAAGATCTTGTCCACCGTAGATTTCCAATATAAGTGTCCTCCGCAGTCACCTGCATGAAATTCTCTCATGACGCTGTTAGTTTCATCTATAGTTAAACATTTAAGAAAAATTCCTTCATAATTTTTCCAAAACAAAGCACCATCTATGACACAGAAGTTTGATGATTTCATTCTTAAAAATCTTTTCTTAGTTTTGGACAATCTTGGGGGAGCGCACAAGTTTAACAATACAAAGCAGATATCATAATACCAAGGGGACTGTGTGAAGGTATCACTGATCTGTGGAGTCGCCAGCTCCGCTTCATCGTCTAGCTAATTAATGTCTAGTGCTTGGAAGTTTGTTTCGGCCATCAGCTTGGCTAGCCCTTGTCCTTTTACGAGCTTGGTGGGCTTTATCTCAATGTCGTATTCAAGGATGCTAGCAATCCATTTGCCTCTTCTGCCTTCCAATCCTTGAGTTAGTATATCCTTTACAACAACATTAGGGACATATGCGATCACATGGGAGTAGAGGATGTAAATTCTGAAGTCTTTGATGGCTTTGACCAGGGCGTAGGCTTGCTTTTCCATGATCTGAAATTTTAGGGGTGCGTCTTCTCAAAGCTCGACTGAAGAAAGCTATTGGTTTCTCATTGCCCTGATCATCTTTCTGCAGAAGGACTGCGGCTATGGTATGTTCTGATGCGAAAGAAAAAATGATAGTCTCTGTCAAATTGAGGACTCGTGAGGACAGGTGTTTGAGTCAGGTCCGTTTTTATACTCTCGAAAGCTTGCTTGACCTCAAGGGACCATCTCACCTTGGCGTCCTTTTTTAGCATGTTGCTCAATAGCCTTATTTGCTCGGCTAAATTGGGGATAAATCTCCTCAGGAAGTTGATTTTCCCAAGGAATCCTTGTAATTCTTTCGTGTTTCTTGGGTAAGGGATTTGGAGGATAGCCTGAATTCTTTCTGGGTCGATTCTGATCCCATCTTTTGATATTATATGCCCTAGTAGCCTGCCTTCCTCTAGGGAAAACAGGGACTTCTTTGGGTTCAAGGAAATGTCGTATTTCCTACATGTGATGAAAATTTGCCTAAGGTTCTTAAGGTGTTGTAGGTCAGATTTGGAAAATGGGGTCAGGTCATCCAAGTAAACCACAAGGAAATCGTGTATCTCCTTAGCGAACGCAATATCCATTGCCCTCTGAAAGGTGGCGCCGACGTTTTTCAGCCCAAAAGGCATTTTAACATACTTGAACGTTCCCCAGGGTGTGGTAAAAGCTATTTTGTCCTGATCATCTGGGTGAACAAGGATTTGGTTAATCTGAGAATCCATCTAGTAGAGAGATCCTAGAGGAACCACTACTCTTTGCAAGATGTGGTCCATTTTGGGTAACGGGTAGTGGTCTTTTAGAGAGACTTGGTTTAGATTTCTCAAGTCTACACACAGTCTTATCTCTCCTGTTTTCTTTCTGGTGGGAACTAAGTTAGATAACCACTTCGAGAATCTAATGGGTGCGATGATCCCTGCTTCAAACATTCTTTTCATTTCTTTTTCAATCATAGGGAGAAGCATGGGGTTGATTCTTCTGAGTTTTTGTTTGAACGGTTTCTGATTCGGTCTTAGGGGAATGGTATGCTGGATTACTAAAGTGTCATAGGACTTCAAGTCCTCATAACTCCAGGCAAATACATCTTGAAATTCTTTGAACAGATCCACATATTTTGGTTTTTGGTCAGGAGGCAGATTTTTAGAAAGTTTAATCATTCTGGGATGTTCTGTTGTTCCTATGTTGTATTCTTCTATGGCGGCATCCAAAGGTTCCATCTTTGGTTTTCTGGCCACATCGTTGTCATCGAACATGTCTTCCAATGGGGTAAGGTTAGCATGCAGAACATTTCCTTTTAGGTCAATAAACTCTTGTTTACTTCGGCTGCCTTAGGTGAACAAAATTGTTTCAGTTGCCCTATGTTTGTACTGTCAAAAATAGTTGGGCTAAGTATTTGTTTAGCCATGGTGGTTGTTAGGGTCAGGCGATTTTGTTCTGCTAACTGTTGTGATTCGGCTATAGCATCCATGTCAATGTTTGTGCTAGAGAATTCATCTTCCAGAGTCAAAAAGTTGTTAATCTGGGCATCATCTTGGAATACCTGCCAATTCTCGACATTGTTAGGAATTGACGGTCTGTGTTTTAATTCTGCGGTGTAGCGGTGACTTGGTCCAAAGGGAAGCCTACATGTGCTAGCGAAGGTAGCTAGGCTATGGGCATGAATATTATGATCTCGTGCGATTTTGGCCAACTCAAAATCACTGAAGGTGCTAAGAAATTCGCTAGCAGCGGCTCTGTAAGCTCTCATTCTACTATCATTAGCGACGAAGTTGCCCTTTATCTATTGTATGATGAGGTCCGAATCACCCAGGATGGAAATTGTGGTAGCTCCCAGGGTTTTGAGCAGCTTGAGGCCTAAGAGAAGGGCTTCATACTCCGCCATATTATTTGTACATCTAAAATTGAGTCTATAGGCATGGCCTTGTGCGTGATTCTCGTGAGTATTGTAAATCCACACTCCAGCCCCTGCTCCTAACTTGTTAACTGCACCATCAAATTCTAAATACCATGAGACTTCTCGTCCAAGGCGTGTATTGGGGATTCGCGTGGTGTGTGGAGCGGATGAGCTGGTGACTTCTGTTTCGGGATTTTCTTCTTGTCCTGTGCTAGTTGCCCTAGCTGTGGATACAATTTCATGCGAATTGGCAACTGATCTCTTATTGGCATTGGTTTCTTGCTCTAGGGATAACGGTTTCTCAGGAGTTGGAGGGCTTGTATTATCATTAAACAAAATAAAAGAATCCATATCAGAATGGATTGAGTATATTGGAAAATTTTGGGGTTTCTCCTCACTACTTACCACATACTTCATTAATGTCTCCCTATAAAGTCTGTTTGGTTGCCCAAAGACAGATATAGTGGCGTAAGAAAGGTCGAGTTGAAGGGATCCTTGCAATTTTTCTCCCCATGATCGGGATAGCAGCATGCCATACTTCGTGGGGATGTCAGCAACTACTAAGTCCATTAAGATTGTCTTATTGGGAAACTGGACTAGGGATACGCAGATATCTTGGATTAGGCCTAGACACTTGACCTGACTTGAATCAAATGAATACAGATCTTTATAGGGTCGGGTGACATCGAGATTCAACTTTTCCATTACAGCGTTGGGCATGAGGTTATGTGAGGCGCCTGAGTCAAACATAGCATTGTGCAGTATCTTATCGTGTATGTGCAGGCTAACATAGAAAGGTGGAACAGGTCCGTATTTTGTTTTTCCATCAACCTCTGGCCCGAACAGTAGTTCAGGGGTGTCATCTAGAATGTTTACATCATCCCTAACCTCCGGCAGTTGAAGTGATTTTTGAATTTGTTGTCTATATACGTCATGCTTAGCCAGTTCTCAGAGGGGAATGGAGATTTTAAGTTTTCCAATTTCTGTTTCTAGGCTGAATGGTTTTTCTATTGGGTTCCGGGTATTGACAGTGGTGAAATTTTCTTTTTCAGGCGTACTCTCTGTATTCTCTTTTGGAGCATCCGTATCATGGTGTCTGACCGTCTGTGGTATCTCCGTTTTGGGAAAATTTTCGGGAATGCTCTTTAGATCTTTTTCCAGATGGGGAGTGGGAAAGGGCTTCTCCATAGAACGATGTGTATCTGTTACATCTTCCATAGTAACTTGTTGAGAATTTGGGCCATGGCTGTCAGTTGTTTGACCGTTGGTGCTCTTCGCTTTAGCTTTGTTGGGCTGTTTTCTATCTTTTGCTTTTCTAGGCGGAAAAACATCGACAGTTCGTGTTCTTAGTTTCTATTGCTTATGAACTTCGTATATAGCAGTGTCATAACCTTGTTTAAAGTCAAAGGACTCGCCCGATTTGGTGCGGAATTGTTCTGAATTAAGGTATGGTCGGTTTTCTTCTGTGATGAAGGATTGCTGTTCGCTTTCTGAATCAACCAGGTTCATTAAGGTCCCTTCTGTGGGATCAGCGGATGTAGATGCCTCAGCATAGTTTTCTTGAAAAGGAGGTCTAATGCCGTGATCCTGACTGGCCCTTCCTACATTCAAGTTTTGGGTCCTTCTGAAATTTGGATTCCTCGCGGCATTGGGCTCTTGACTTTCCCACAAATTTTTCCTCTCCATGTTGTCTAATCTATCTCCCAGCCTGTTCATGGAACTGACGACTGCATCAAGCTTCTGCTCGAAAGATGAGGGTTCTTCTTTGAAAGTGGTTTTTCTCTCGGATCTGGTTATGTTTCTTTTAGCAATTAGGTTTGCTTCCACACTTACTGTGGCGTCTTGCATTTCTGCGAGGCTTTGAGGGGCTCTTTCCCTTAATTGATATGCCATTTCAGAATCAAAGCCATCCGGGAATTTGTATAAAGCAAGGTCCGGTGGAGGTCTTAAATTTGGTTGTATCGCGTTGTAAACATTGTTAAATCTGGCATAGTAATCCAGAACAGCTTCCCCGGGTCCTCTCTTGATAGACTCATATTCGGATAGTATGTGTAGGGGTTCCTTCTTTTTCTCCCATCTGTTAATGAAAGTTTGGTATAAGGCTTCCGGGTTTAGTATTGAATTAGGTGGAAGTGCCCTGAAGCAGGTTATGACATCACCAGTCATAATTTGAACAAAGATCTTCATTCTTACGCTATCATCATCTATCTGATAACTCTCGAAATAATCTTGCATTTTCTTTTTATGTTGTAGGGCGGTGCAAGAGGTTGTGCCATCGAAGTAAGTGATTTTTGATTGGTAATCCTGAGGCATTTCCCCGGGATTAGCAGGTAATTGTAATGGTGCATATCTAGCCATGATGACAGGGATGAGCGAAACACCTAAGGCGAGGGGGATTACGGGAATAACAGGGGAAGAAGGAGTAGTCGAAGTGGTAGGGATATGGGATAGAGGTGTGGTGGAACTACTTGGAGAAGGGGGTGATGAGCCAGGGGAGCTCGGGGTCGATCGGAATAGAACTTTGACAGGGGTTGGTACAACAATTGGCCGAACTGTTTCAGGACTAACAGGGGTCTGGCAATCTTTTTGTTTTTGTTTCCTGACGATCTTAGGAATTAAATTAGTATTTTCAACGATGGGCGGGTTATTTGGATCAGGATTTGATCATGTATTACATGTTTTTTTCTTAGGAGCCAGCTTCTAATATGGCTTTGAAAATCTTCTAATAAATATGCAATCACAGGTCGGCCGATCCTTTCACAAGACGGCTTCTTCCTCTGTAAGGCTGCAGACTGGTTTCATTGATTTATCTGAGGAGGTCCCCAGTGGAGTCGCCATTATGTTATCACTCAGGTCATCCCTAGGCTCCTAATACGGATACGGCTGAGGTAACCACAAACCAATCTTTTGATTGCAGGTTCTAGCCCACCTGCAATCGGAGAGGGCTCTCTCCTTTCGATTCAACCTTAGTTGATGATTTTAGGCTAGCTTTCTGACTTCAAGGGAGTGTTGATTGTGATTGGAAGGAAGGTAGGATTCTCGAACAAAGAGGCACGGTAAGGTGTGATAAGTTCGAACCATTGGGCATGGAGTCACAGATTGAGGCTTGCGAGCGTTTTCTTGGTCACAAGGGGATACGGAGCGGGATAGCCACACAGGATACAATTTTCTGACTGCTGAAAGTACGGAGTGGACATCAGGGATGAAAGGCAAAGGAGAATCATTTCATCATGCTGACAAAGAGGAGAAATGGATGAATGGGATCCCGGAGTAATTAAGAATTCCTAAGACATGCACTCATATGTGAAAGAAACAGCATAAACCAGATCATTTAAGAATACAAGCTCATAACTATTTCTGAAGAAAACATTGAGAAACGCAGAAATTGAACTTAAGGTGTAATGAAACAAATCTCAAGCTATTCTTTTTTCCTGCAATTTAGAAAGGCAGAAAGGTGGTAAAAAACATAAAATTAAACAGAGGAGAGGAACACTTATTGGATCATGTAGAAGCATAGGAATTCCGTGATCATTTCTTGGCCAAGAGAAAACATCAAGTAGTTTCGCAATCCATGCTTTCAGCAATCTTTGATTATGGAAATTATGACAGTTACAGTGCGAGTCTCTGCTCGGAGAAAATGCTGGAAAGAAGACTGACCAACAACTACTACCAACTAACCAACCCCTCACAACATTGCTCAGGGTGGTATTTATAAGCAAAATATCGGAAAGACATCATTACAAGTGACCTTGACACGTCTGCTTAGAGAATTCTTCAAAAATCTAATTGTTACTGGAATTAAATGCAAGTAAATCTTTTTGGCTGCGCTGGGGGCAGCTGGATTGGAACAGGTGACAAGGTGGCCCTTGGGGACCAGATGCGGTGCTGCTGAATGATTGTGCTTCGGGAATTGCAGTTCGGATCTGGTGTGAATTAAATGTGCAATAATTACGATTTGAGAGGTTCAAGTAGTTTCGCCCTCTTTCTATGAATCTGCTAGAAGATATTAAATTTTCTCCTGCTTCAGGCTGCTGCTCAAGATATTCACTGATACTCTTTGCCGCTACATTGATGGCTTCCGACGTCGACTGATACTCTTTGACACGCTTGATGCCTGATGATTTGATCTGATACACTTTAAACTCTGTGATTGATCTGCTGCTGTCTTTAAACCGGATCCTTTTGACATGATCGGGCGATTTTCGGGCTTTTTCGGCGCGCAATGGGCTAAGAAATCAGAAGATTCCTTGAAGATTCCTCGAAATGGCATATTTCCCATAGCGAAGCGCCAAAAATTGCCTCTGTTTCTTGATCTGGAGCTCCGAAATGCGATTTTTCTTCCTGCGCGAAGTTTCGGCTTTCTGGCTGCTAATGTCAGCATGACGTCGGCTGTACGGCGGATGACGTCAGCTGTGGTGGGTCCCTGGTACAGAGCGACGTGGTGAAGTGCTGATACTAGAGGTAATGTGATGATGAAACTCCGATGCGATATCGCGATATCGCGTCGGCGGGGAAAGGAGGGCGCTTGGGTTGGACACTCGACGCTTGCGACCGCCGATCGGCGATATCGCAATATCGCATCGGCGGGAAATGGAGGGGTGAATGAGTTGGACACTTGGCGCTTGCGACCGCCGATCGGCGATATCGCAATATCGCATCGGCGGAGATGGATAGGTGATGACCTGCATGGAGATGGAAGTGTGATGTTGCGATGTGATTTCGCTTTGAGGTTGTAAGTTTTGGGAGGAAAGAGCAAGTAAGTGGGTGTTAAGGGCATTTGAGGTTTCAGAAGGGGTCCAATTTCTTCAGAGGGATTTTATACTTTGGAAGGAGTCCATTGTATCTGGGAGGTGGTTTTGGAGCTCAAGGGTTTTTGTTGAGTTTTAGATAAACTGAGCAATTCCCGAGAGTACTTATGGTTATTTTTCAACCAGGGGGAGGGATAATAAGTAGGGGGATTTTACTTAATATTAATAAGGGGATGGGAAGAATAGGGAGCTAAATAATAATGTTAGTGGTTAATATGGAGATGGTAAGAAAGCGCTAAGTTCGGGAGAGCTTAGGCTGTTACAAGGGGGTAGAACCATACTTTAGAAGAAAATATGGAACAACTTCGAGTAAAGCAGATCTTTACTCAAGCCAGTGTTATGAAGATGATGGAACTTAAGAGGTGTCAAGTAGATCTTGACCTCTTTTGGGGAAGTTAGTTAATGATTGGGGAGAACAGAGAAGGGGAGTCAGTTATACCTCTTTTGAGTTTCTTGCATACAAATCCTTGCTGATTATGTCTTGAATGATATGACACCTGAAAACCTGGAACTGGTCAGCAATTCAACAACCTCAGAACTACCTACCCAGCCTGCTTACCTAGCATTTTTTCTTCTTTTTTTTGGGGGTGCACTTAGACTTGCAAACCCGTCATTTTTTTCTTTTGATGCTTTCCTAATCTACATACTACCCTTATTTCTTCCAGAGCCCAGATTAAGCTGTTGGGCTCCTCTGCTTCTCTACCTATCTAAGAATCTGCCAAGATTAAACTGTTTGGACAGATTTACAATCTCTATATTCTAAAACAGGAAATTTAAACCTAGGGAGACCAAGATTAAACTATTTGGACCTCCCTTTAACTGAAAAATGGCGATACCGGGATAACTTTACAAAATTTGAAGGCAATTGGATGAACATTGAAGTAGCCTTCTTCACTTGGAGACTGCTAAGCAAATATGGAGCATTGCAGCGAGCAAAGTACGACATATTTGGCCTGTAAAATGCCAATCATGAAAAATGAATAACCTGCTGCAGTAGGAAGCTAACAGTGGCTCCACTCGGGGATGGTTTCTTCTTGTGAGAAGTCAAGAATAGCAGGTCAGAAAGCCTTGGTTTTTAGTTTCTTGCTGTCTTTTGCAAAACTTCTTTGAATGTCGTTTGGTTCAGCCTGAAGTTCTTGCAACAGTTTGATAGTAGGTATGCCCAGAGATGAAGGAAACCTGGCTTCCATGCCATACACAAGTTCATAGGGGCTCATCCCGATGGATTTTTTGGTGGACAGCCGGTCTGCCCATAGGGCATTGGTGAGCTTTTTGTGCCAGTTCTTTTTGTTCTCTTCTAGCATCTTCTTTATGATATTGATGAGGCTCTTATTGGAAGACTCGGCCAGGCCATTACCTTGCGAGTAGTAGGCTGTGGAGTGACCTAAGGTAATGTGGTATTTGTGGCAAAAGTTAATGATTTTCTTAGATTTGAAAGAAGCAGCGTTTTCGGTAATGATTTTCTCCAAGCAGCCAAATCTAGACAGGATGTTGCTTTCAAGGAATTGGATAATGGTGGAGTCATTGGCTTTCCTACATGGGATGGCTTCAATCCATTTGGTGAAATAGTCGGTGGCTGTTAAAATCCATTTGGGCTGGCCTGAGGAGGAGGGATGAATTTCTCCAACGAAGTCAAGACCCCATTGTTGAAAAGGTTTCTCGGTTGAAATGGGCTTTAGGGGCAGAGGCAATAGTTTTTTTTTTCCTTCAAAGATTTGGCATTTGTGGCATGAGGCAGTAAATCTTTTCACATCTCCAAACAAAGAAGGCCAGTAATAACCAGCTCGTAAGATCTTGTTCGCCGTAGATTTCCAATATAAGTGTCCTCCGCAGTCACCTGCATGAAATTCTCTCATGACACTGTTAGTTTCATCTATAGTTAAACATTTAAGCAAAATGCCTTCATAATTTTTCCAAAACAACGCACCATCTATGACACAGAAGTTTGATGATTTCATTCTTAAAAATCTTTTCTTAGTTCTGGACAATCCTGGGGGAGCGCATAGGTTTAACAATACAAAGCAAATATCAGAATACCAAGGGGACTGTGTGAAGGTATCATTGATCTGTGGAGTCGCCAGCTCCGCTTCATCATCAAGCTGATTAATGTCTAGTGCTTGGAAGTTTGTTTCGGCCATTAGCTTGGCTAGCCCTTGTCCTTTTACGAGCTTAGTGGGCTTTATCTCAATGTCGTATTCAAGGATGATAGCAATCCATTTGCCTCTTCTACCTTCCAATCCTTCTTGAGTTAGTATATCCTTTACAACAGCATTAGGGACATATGCAATCACATGGGAGTAGAGGATGTAAATTCTGAAGTCTTTAATGGCTTTGACCAGGGCGTAGGCTTGCTTTTCCATGATCTGAAATTTTAGGGGTGCGTCTGTCAAAGCTCGACTGAAGAAAGCTATTGGTTTCTCGTTTCCCTGATCATCTTTATGCAGAAGGACTGCGGCTATGGTATGTTCTGATGCGAAAGAAAAAATAATAAAGTCTCTGTTAAATTGAGGACTGGTGAGGACAGGTGTTTGATTCAGGGCCGTTTTTATACTCTCGAAAGCTTGCTTGGCCTCAAGGGACCATCTCACCTTGGCATCCTTTTTTAGCATGTTGCTCAATAGCCTTATTAGCTCGGCTAAATTGGGGATAAATCTCCTCAGGAAGTTGATTTTTCCGAGGAATCCTTGTAATTCTTTCGTGTTTCTTGGGTAAGGGATTTGGACGATAGCCTGAATTCTTTCTGGGTCGATTCTGATCCCATCTTTTGATATTATATGCCCTAATAACCTTCCTTCTTCCAGGGAAAACAGGGACTTCTTAGGGTTCAAGGAAATGCCATATTTCCTACATGTGATGAAAATTTTCCTTAAGTGCTTAAGGTGTTGTAGGTTGGATTTGGAAAATGGGGTCAGGTCATCCAAGTAAACCACAAGGAAATCGTGTATCTCCTTAGCGAACGCGATATCCATTGCCCTCTGAAAGGTGGCGCCGACGTTTTTCAGCCCAAAAGGCATTTTAACATACTTGAACGTTCCCCAGGGTGTGGTAAAAGCTGTTTTGTCCTGATCGTCTGGTTGAACAAGGATTTGGTTAAATCCTGAGAATCCATCTAGTAGAGAGATCCTAGAGGAACCCACTACTCTCTGCAAGATGTGGTCCATTTTGGGTAACAGGTAGTGGTCTTTTAGAGAGACTTGGTTTAGATTTCTCATGTCTACACACAGTCTTATCTCTCCTGTTTTCTTTTTGGTGGGAACTAAGTTAGATACCCATTCCGAGAATCTAATGGGCACGATGATACCTGCTTCAAACATTCTTTTTATTTCCTTTTCAATCATAGGGAGAAGCATGGGGTTGATTCTTCTGAGTTTTTGTTTGAACGGTTTCTGATTCGGTCTTAGGGGAATGGTATGCTGGATTACTGAAGTGTCATAGGACTTCAAGTCCTCATAACACTAGGCAAATACATCTTGAAATTCTTTGAACAGATCCACATATTTTGGTTTTTGGTCAGGAGGCAGATTTTTAGAAAGTTTAATCATTCTGGGATGTTATGTTGTTCCTATGTTTTATTCTTCTATGGCGGCATCCAAAGGTTCCATCTTTGGTTTTCTGGCCACATCGTTGTCATCAAACATGTCTTCTAATGGGGTAAGGCCAGCAGGCAGAACATTTCCTTTTGGGTCAATAAACTCTTCTTTGACTTCGGCTGCCTTAGGTGAACAAAACTGTTTCAGTTGCCCTATGTTTGTACTGTCAAAAATAGTTGGGCTAAGTATTTGTTCAGCCATGGTGGCTGTTAGGGTCAGGCGATCTTCTTCTGCTAACTGTTGTGATTCGGCTATAGCATCCATGTCAATGTTTGTTCTAGAGAATTCATCTTCCAGAGTCAAAAAATTGTTAATCTGGGCATCATCTTGGAATACCTGCCAACTCTCGACATTGTTAGGAATTGACGTTCTGTCTTTTACTTCTGCGGTGAAGTGGTGACTTGGTCCAAAGGGAAGCCTACATGTGCTAGCGAAGGTAGCTAGGCTATGGGCATGAATATTATGATCTCGTGTGATTTTGGCCAACTCAAAATCACTGAAGGCGCTAAGTAATTCGCTGGCAGCGGCTCTGTAAGCTCTCATTCTACTATCATTAGCGACGAAGTTGCCCTTTATCTGTTGTATGATGAGGTCTGAATCACCCAGGATGGAAATTGTGGTAGCTCCCAGGGTTTTGAGCAACTTGAGGCCTAAGAGAAGGGTTTCATACTCCGCCATATTGTTTGTACATCTAAAATTGAGTCTATAGGCATGGCCTTGTGCATGATTCTCGTGAGTATTGTAAATCCACACTCCAGCCCCTGCTCCTAACTTGTTAACTGCACCATCAAATTCTAAATACCATGAGACTTCTCGTCTGAGGCGTGTATTGGGGATTCGAGTGGTATGCGGAGCGGATGAGCTGGTGACTTCTATTTCGGGATTTTCTTCTTGTCCTGTGCTAGTTGCCCTGGCTGTTGAGACAATTTCATGCGAATTGGCAACTACTCTCTTATTGGCATCGGTTTCTTGCTCTAGGGATAATGGTTTTTTGAGTGTTTGATCGGAGAATCCACAGTAAGAGAATTTTTACACCAACGTTTCGAATCCCAAATGGGATCCATCATCAGGGTTTGTTAGGAGTGGGATAATGGTTTGTCAGGAGTTGGAGGGCTTGTATTATCATTAAACAAAATAAAAGAATCCATATCAGAATGGATTGAGTATATTGGAAAATTTTGGGGTTTCTCCTCACTACTTACCACATACTTCATTAATGTCTCCCTATAAAGTCTCTTTGGTTGCCCAAAGACAGATATAGTGGCGTACGAGAGGTCGAGTTGAAGGGATCCTTGCAATTTTTCTCCCCATGATCTGGATAGCAGCATGCCATACTTCGTGGGGATGTCAGCCACTACTACGTCCATTAAGATTGTGTTGTTGGGAAACTGGACTAGGGATACGCAAAGATCTTTGATTAGGCCTAGACATTTGACCTGACTTGAATCAAACGAATACAGATCTTTATAGGGTCGGGTGACATCAAGATTCAACTTTTCCATTACTGCTTTGGGCATGAGGTTATGTGAGGCGCCTGAGTCAAACATAGCATTGTGCAGTATCTTATCGTGTATGTGAAGGCTGATATAGAAAGGCAGAACAGGCCCATATGTTGTTTTTCCGTCAACCTCTGGCCCGAACAGTAGTTCAGGGGTGTCATCTAGAACGTTTACATCATCCCTAACTTCCGGCAATTGAAGTGATTTTTGAATTTGTTATCTATATACGTCATGCTTAGCCAGTTCTGAGAGGGGAATGGAGATTTTAAGTTTTCCAATTTCAGTTTCTAGGCTGAATGGTTTTTCTATTGGGTTCCGGGTATTGACAGTGGTGAACTTTTCTTTTTCAGGTGTACTCTCTGTATTCTCTTTTGGAGCATCCGTATCACGGTGTATGACTGTCTGTGGTATCTCCGTTCTGGGAAAATTTTCGGAAATGCTCTTTAGATATTTTTCCGGATGGGGAGTGGGCAGGGGCTGCTCCATAGAACCATGTGTATCTGTTACATCTTCCACAATAACTTGTTGAAAATTTGGGCCATGGCTGTCATTTGTTTGACCGTTGGTGCTCTTCGCTTTACCTTTGTTGGGTTGTTTGCTATCTCTTGCTTTGCTCGGCGGAAAAACATCGACAGTCCGTGTTCTTAGTTTGTATTGCTTATGAGCTTCGTATATAGCAGTATCATAACCTTGTTTAAAGTCAAAGGACTTGCCCGATTTGGTGCGGAATTGTTCTAAATTAAGGTATGGTCGGTTTTCTTCCATGAGGAAGGAATGCTGTTCGTTTTCTTTATCAACCAGGTTCATTAGGGTCCCGTCTATGGGATCAGCGGATGTAGATGCCTCAGCATAGTTTTCTTGAAAAGGGGGTCTAATGTCATGATCCTGACTGGCCCTACCTATGTTCAAATTTTGGGTCTTTCTGAAATTTGGGTTCCTCGCAGCATTGGGCTGTTGACTTTCCCACGAATTTTTCCTCTCCACGTTGTCTAATCTATCTCCCAGCCTGTTCATGGAACTGACAACCGCATCAAGCTTCTGCTCGAAAGATGAGGGTTCTTCTTTGAAAGTGGTTTTTCTCTCGGATCTGGTTCTGTTTCTTTTAGCGATTAGGTTTGCTTCCACGCTTACTGCGGCGTCTTGCATTTCTGCGAGGCTTTGAGGGGCTCTTTCCCTTAATTGATATGCCATCTTGGCATCAAAGCCATCTGGGAATTTGTATAAAGCAAGGTCCGGTGGAGGTCTTAAATTTGGTGGTATCGCGTTGTAAACATTGTTAAATCTGGCACAGTAATCCAGAACAGCTTCCCTAGGTCCTCTCTTGATAGACTCATATTCGGATAGTATGTGCAGGGGGTCCTTCCTTTTCTCCCATCTGTTAATGAAAGTTTGGTATAAGGCTTTCGGGTTTAGATTGAATTAGGTGGAAGTGCCCTAAACCAGGTTCTGACATCACCGGTCAGACTTTGAACAAAGATCTTCATTCGTACGCTATCATCATCTATCTCATAACTCTCGAAATAATCTTGCATTTTCTTTGTATGTTGTAGGGCGGTGCAAGAGGTTGTGCCATTGAAGTAAGTGATTTTTGATTGGTAATCCTGATGCATTGCCCTGGGATTAGCAGGTAATTGTAATGGTGCATATATAGCCATGATGATGGGGATGAGCGGAACACCTAAGGCGAGGGGGATTACGGTAATAACAGGGGAAGAAGGACTAGTCGAAGTGGTAGGGATATGGGATAGAGGTGTGGTGGAGCTACTTGGAGAAGGGGGTGATGAGCCAGGGGAGCTCGGGGTGGACCGGAATATAACTTTGACAGGGGTTGGTACAGCAATTGGTTGAACTATTTCAGGACTAGCAGGGGTCTGGCAATCTTTTTGTGTTTGTTTCCTGACGATCTTAGGAATTAAAATAGGATTTTCAACGATGGGCGGGTTATTTGGATCAAGATTTGATCGTGTATTACGTGTTTGTTTCTTAGGAGCCAGCTTCTAATACGGCTTTGAAAATATTCTAGTAAATATGCAACCACAGGTTGGTCGATCCTTTCACAAGACAGCTTCTTCCTCTGTAAGGCTACAGACTGGTTTCATTGATTTATCTGAGGAGGTCCCCAGCGCAGTCACCATTATGTTATCACTCAGGTTGTCCCTAGGCTACTAATAGGGATACGGCCGAGGTAACCACAAACCAATCTTCTGATTGTAGGTTCTAGCCCACCTGCAATCAGAGAGGGCTCTCTCCTTTCGATTCAACCTTAGTTGATGATTTTAGGCTAGCTTTCTGACTTCAAGGGAGTGTTGATTGTGATTGGAAAGAAGGTAGGATTCTCAAACAAAAAGGCACGGTAAGGTGTGATAAGTTTCGAACCATTGGGCATGGAGTCACAGATTGAGGCTTGCGAGTGTTTTCTTGGTCACAAGGGGATACAGAGCGGGATAGCCACACAGGATACAATTCTTTGTCTGCTGAAAGTACGAAGTGAACATCAGGGATGAAGGGCAAAGGAGAATCATTTCATCATGTTGACAAAGAGGAGGAGTGGATGAGTGGGATCCTGGAGCAGTTAAGAATTCCTAAGACATGCACTCATATCTGAAAGAAACAACGTAAACCAGATCATTTAAGAATACAAGCTCATAAATGTTTCTGAAGAAAACATTGAAAAATGTAGAAATTGAACTTAAGGTGTAATGAAACAAATCTTAAGCTATTCTTTTTTCCTGCAGTTTAGAAAGGCGGAAAGGTGGTAAAAAACATAAAATTAAACAAAGGAGAGGAACACTTATTGGATCATGTAGAAGCACAGGAATTCCGTGATCATTCCTTGGCCAAGAGAAAACATCAAGTAGTTTCTCAATCCATGCTTTCAACAATCTTTGATTATGGAAATTATGACAGTCACTGCGAGTCTTTGCTCGGAGAAAATGCTGGAAAGAAGACTGACCAACAACTACTACCAACCAACCAACCCCTCACAACATTGCTTAGGGTGGTATTTATAAGCAAAATATCGGAAAGACATCATTACAAGTGACCTTGACAGGTCTGCTCAGAACTCTTCAAAAATCTAAGTGTTGCTGGAATTCAATGCAAGTAAATCTTTTGGTTGCGCTGGGGGCAGCTGGATCGGAACAGGTGACGAGGTGGCCCTTGGGGACCAGATGCAGTGCTGCTGGAGTGATTGTGCTTCGGGGACTGCAGTTCGGCTCTAGTGTGAATTAAATGTGCAATAATTACGATTTGAGAGCTTCAAGTAGTTTCGCCCTCTTTCTATGAATCTGCTGGAAGATATTAAATGTTCTCCTGCTTCGGGCCACTGCTCAAGATATTCGCTGATACTCTTTGCCGCTACATTGATGGCTCTCGCCGTCGACTGATACTCTTTGACATGCTTGATGCCTATGATTTGATCTGATACACTTTAAACTCAGTGATTGATCTGCTGCTGTCTTTAAATCGGATACTTTTGGCACGATTGGGCAATCTTCGGGCTTTTTCGGCACGCAATGGGCTATGAAATTAGAAGATTCCCCGAAGATTCCTTGAAATGGCCTATTTCCCGTAGCGATTGAAAACTGCCTCTGTTTCTTGATCTGGAGCTCCGAAGTGCGATTTTTCTTCCTGCGCAAAGTTTTGGCTTTTTGGCTGCTGACGTAAGCATGGCGTCGGCTGTACGGCGGATGACGTCAGCTGTGGGTCCCTGGTACAGAGCGACGGGGTGAGATACTGGAGGTAATGTGATGAAGAAACTCCGATGCGATATCGCGATATCGCGTCGGCGGGGAACGGGGGGTGCTTGGGTTGGACACTCGGCGCTTGCGACTGCCGATTGGCGATATCGCAATATCGCGTCGGCGGGGAACATAGGGGTGAATGAGTTGGACACTCGGCGTTTACGACCGCTGATCGGCAATATTGCAATATCGCCTCGGCGGAGACGGATAGGTGATGACCTGCATGGAGATGAAAGTGCGATGTTGCAATGCAATTCAGGCTTTAATGTTCTATAGAGTGTAAGTTTTGGGAGGAAAGAGCAAGTAAGTGGGTGTGAAGGGCATTGGAGGTTTCGGAAGGGGTCTGATTTCCTCAGAGGGATTTTATACTTTGGAAGGAGTCCATTGTATCTGGGAGGTGGTTTTGGAGGTCAAGGGTTCTTGCTAAGTTTCAGATAAACTGAGTAATTCCCGGGAGTACTTATGGTTATTTTTCAACCAGGGGGAAGGATATTACGTAGGGGGATTTTACTTAATATTAATAAGGGGATGGGAAGAATAGGGAGCTAAATAATAATGTTAGTGGTTAATATGGAGATTGGTAAGAAAGCGCTAAGTTCGGGAGAGCTTAGGCTATTACAAGGGGGTAGGACCATACTTTAGGAGAAAATATGAAACAACTTTGAGTAAAGCAGATCTTTACTTAAGCCAGTGTTATGAAGATGATGGGACTTAAGAGGTGTCAAGCAGATCTTGACCTCTTTTGGGGAAGTTAGTTAATGATTGGGGAGAATAGAGAAGGGGAGTCAGTTATACCTCTTTTGAGCTTCTTGCATACAAATCCTTGCTGATTCTGTCCTGAATGATATGACACCTGAAAACCTGGAACTGGTCAGCAATTCAACAACCTCAGAACTACCTAGCCAACCTACTTACCCAGCATGTTTTCTTCTTTTGTTTGGGGGTGCACTTAGACTTGCAAACCCGTCATTCATTTTTCTTTTGATGCTTTCCTATCTACATACTACCCTTATTTCTTCCAGAGCCCAGATTA